>APFE031672946.1:224943-258346 GCA_000404065.3 Pinus taeda | reverse complement strand
CCAAAACAATCCATCTCCGTCATTGTTCCACAAATGAGCAAATTGCAGACATCTTCACCAAAGCACTTAGAAGGGAAAAGCTTGAATGATTCAGAATGATGCTTGGACTCACCAACATCCCTTTATATTAAGGGGGGGAATGTTGACACCTAATCTTCATGATTGGGAATTTTATGTAAATAAAATAAATTGGGAAGGTGAATAGTCATCGGGAGATGAACTGAACAATCACTCCCTATTGCATATAATAATGGGTTATCTATGGAATAATAGATGAATCAGTTTTTTTTCCAAATTGGAGTTACTCCTGGCTTGACATTGTTTTAGTTTGTTTATTTTAGGTATTCGAAGGAAGGATACGGAAGATAGATGGAGTGAGGAAACATGATCATCAACAAGAGGAATAGCATTCTAAGAGGTAGGCCCTGTTAATTGATTCTAGCTTAAGGATATTTTCCATAGATTGTTTGTTTTTGGCTAGACCCGCTCTCTCGATCTAGATGAATTGTTTGTGTCCACACTGAGAATTTACCTACACCACAAATTGGTGACTCCACTGGGGATTCAATCCTTCTGTTTGATTGATTTTCATTTTATGGTTTTGTGTGAACTTTTCTAGTATCATCGTTTCTATCTATTGTTCTCTGCTTTGCCTAGTTTACTGCTTTGAGCCTGAAATTTATAGAGGCAAGTCTGGTCTTAGCCTTTGAATTTTTTTTATTTTTTTCCTTGAATCCTTGGTCAGCACGTTTATCTTTCTGAAATTCACACTAATCAGTGCGAGTTTCTCAAAAAGAGTCACAATGGCCCCCTTCTGGTGCGTGTTGTCATTTAGAAAGTTGCGACGGTTCCTATAGGTGAAGATCAAGTTTTACCCTAGATCATAGCCAATGTGTCTTGCCCTTCTGATTTCTGTCTCTTAGCTTGTTTTAACTATGTTCTCCTTGGATGGAAATCTATTTTAGCTTGGTTTGTATGCTTCTTTGATTTGCATTTTCTTCACTTGGTTTCTTCAGTTCTTGGATGGTTCGTAACCCTAGGGCATCTAGGTTGTCATCCATTCACTTGTTTATGTGTTCAACAAATCAAGTCAATAGTGAAAGTTGCTCTTTGCATTTCATTTCTTAGTCCTTTTGTTGCTTTGATTTCCATCTAACGCGTTTGAAAATTTTCGTTTGTTGTTTAAGCGTCTCTTTTCTGGGCGTAGATCACATTCCGCATCTTGTTTTTGGTTGAGTCTTGGAATCATTGGTTTGAAAGGAATTCTCTTTTGTGCTTCACATTTTCTTGTGATTGATAGTGTTGGAAATGTTCCATTGAAGTGTTTGTGAAAGATTCATTCTGTCATTTCATTGAAAAATACATAATTCTAGTTTGTTGAATCAATATGTTACATTAGTTAGCATCATTAAAGGCTAGATTTGAATCATCATTTTCATTGGAAAATAAATGAATTCCCTTTAATAGCAAAAGGAATACTTGAAGTGCGTTTGATAGGAAAGAGAGAAATTGGAAAGAGTTTTTCATCATTTTGTTTTCAAAATTGAAATAGTGAAAAGGCCATTTTGCTTTTGATTTCTAGTTTTGTTGCATTTGAGTGTGTTTTCTACTCTCATTAGTGTAGACAATTCATCGAATTGAAAGGGTCTTGTCTCATTTAGCAACATATAGATGTCTTTTAAGTCACATTGATAAGACCTAAAAAACAAGGCATAATTTAAAGATAAACTCTAAAATGTAATCAATTAACCTAAGGCACATTTGAAACCTAATGATCACATTTTAGAAGGTCTAGGCTAGAGACGTGTTTCAACGTCTTTAAACCTAGCAGTTGTCGTTCTCTTTGGCACTAGACATTGCTAGTACGGACTTGTGCTCCCTGTACCATCGAGTATATAAATGGAGATCCTACTAGGTTGCAATCCTTTATCCATAGGAAGCCAATTCTGCTGTTCTGAAAACGTGATACATCGAACACAACCTTCTAGGAGATTGCCTACCCGTACTTCTTAGTTCATTGGGAGGTATTCTGTAGTTCATGATTACCTGGTAATCCTTTTTGTCTAGATCATCCTGAGTAGTCATTTTGATCTTTTTGAATCCCTAAATATAAAATATCACCCGAGCGCTTGTCCTTTTGAGCTCATTTCAAACCAAAAGTGATAGGGTCACCTTTGCATCTTTCTCGACTCTTAAAACATGAAAGAGCACTAGTTTGTTTTTGCATCTTAAAACATTATTGCCTACGATCTTACAAATTTCCTGTTAGTTTGTGTCTAGACCACATCGTGAGTATACCTTTAAATAAATTTTAAAGCCTTGAAATCAACATCTTTCTGGTTATTTGAGACAAAATCATCATTGTTGAACCAACTGGTTTGCCCAATTCCTCTTTCTCTCCTTTGTCTGAAAGATTGTATGAGGAGCCTTTTCCTGAATTTTCATAGTTGCTTAAGGACCAAGGTGTTGAGGTTGGAATTATTCTAAGTATTTAACCTTTTTCATCTCATCCCCCCCCTTCAGATACTGGGTCACTTTCTAACATTGGCTATGAATCTCCAGATAATCCTATCCAGAATCCACAGGGTCCCCTAACTTTTGAAGGTGTGCTTGGATTGGTTGTTTATCCTATGAACCCTTTGTTTGATCCTGTTGTGATATCACCTCAACATCCGTACAGTCCGTATGATCAGCCAGGTATTCCTTTGGAATTATACCCTCGAAAATCTTCGTAGTTCGTCATTGTCTATTTTCACCCATGGAATCAGAGGGCAAAATCCCAGTCTCCTTTTCGAGTCACTTGGAGGTTTCCACTTCACGCATAGTCGAGAAGCAAGAATATCCTTTCCCTCTTGAAGGTTTCCCTTACATGGGAGGCATCCCAAACAATGTTCATCCTGAGTTACTGCGTAATTATGTGACTTTAGCTCAGCTGGTTTCGGGCCGCCTACTGCCTCATCACTATATCACAACCCTATCTGGGCATTTGGCACTATGCCTACCATAGGTCCATTCATTCAGAATCTGACCTCTCAATAGATGGTAATTTATGTAGTTACTTGAGTCCCAATGCAATCCACGATCCCAAATCCTCTTGTTTTATCGGTCCAAGTAACCCATCCAGTTCAACTGATGATCTCGAGTCATGTCACTGTCAGTTCTTCAATCCCTCCAATGAGTGGACAGGCTGTGCCACTACCCTGGGGGGCAAAGTCTGAATGTGTCTATGATGTCTGGTACAAATAATGTGAGTGGTTCACAAGCTCACATGGTTGGAATGAACTATCCCTCTTTGGGTGTTATTTTAAACCCTGTTGATCTTGCTGGATCGACCAATGTCCAGTACCAATAGCCGAACCCTGTTGGTCCATCTGGGTCAAGTAACATCTAGTAACAACGACCTAATATGGATTAGTTTCAGTACCAACCTCCTTATGATACTAATGGTTCACAAGTGATGATTAATCTGCCCTACATCCCTCAGCCTAGACCTTATGTCCAACCTGGTTCATCCACCGTGCCTGGTGGGTATGGCTAGATATAGTTCAAGAAATTTCAAGGTGTCATTCCAGGAACTGTTCAAGTACGTTTGCAACAATAGGGACAACTCTTGCAGTAGCAAGGGAAACCTTCATTGCAGCAAGGGCCATCCATGCAGTAGCAAGGGAAACCTTCGTTACAGCAAGGGCCATCCATGCAACAACAAGGCCAATTGATGTTGCAGCAGGGACAACTACTACAACCACAGGGGAAACCCTCACAATAGTTGCAAAAAACCATGCAACCACAAATGCAGTATGCGCCACAATCCTCCCAACCTATGCCTTCACAAGGTCAACCTCTTTAGCTGCAGGGACAACCTTTACAACCATAAGGTCAACCCTTGCAGCAACAAGGTCAAGCTGGGCAACAACACCCCTTATACTCATATTAGTAGGGTCAACCCTTGTGAGGGCAAGGCCAGGGTCAAGTCCTATAGAAACAAGCGCAAAATCCTTATGTCTAAGGGCAGCAAGTGCAGAATCCTTACGTCCAAGGGTAACATGTTCAAAACCTTTTTCGTCTAGGGACAATAGGTCCAAAATCCATATGCTCAGGGACATCAGGTACAAAATCCATATGTCCAAGGGTAATAGGCTCAACAACCTTTTAACCCATATGTTTCTTATCAATAGCCTCTGGCTAGACAATTTCAAGGCTTTCAAGGTCAAAATCCTCCCTACGGGCAAGGTAACCTAGAGTGGGGGAAAAATCAAATACCATATGGAAAAAAGCCTCCACTATGGGGACAAAATCCTTACCATCAGGGATGGGCCCTGCTAGTTGGGCCTCCTTATCAACCTCAAATTCCTTTCAATACACAATTTTTGTTCTTGGCTACATTGGAACTGCCAGAGGTGTCTAGACTCATGAATAACCTAATTCTTCATTCGCCATACTCGCCTCTAGTTCCGTCCAATATTCCGAGTGATTTTATGAAGTTTGAAGGAAAAGTGAAAGAGAATCCTCAAGCCCACATGATGACATATCACCTTGGGTGCTCTTCAAATTCCTACGTTGATGATTCCATTCGTCTTCAACTTTTCCAATGAACTCTTATAGGTGTTGCAACCAAATGGTATATCGAGCTACCTTGAAATAGCTATCATGACTTTAACACTCTCACCATGGCATTTCTCAGACATTTCTAGCTGCTGGTTTTCTATGAAACTGACATCCATCCATTAATGTTGCTCAAGCAAGGCACTACAACTCACATATCCAATCAAATCCATGAATGGAGATGTAGGCACCATATGATTAAGTTTGATATTGCCGATCAGCTATTGACCAAGTGGTTCACCAAATATTTTGTCAAAAAAAATTGTTAGGGACATTGCTATGGGTGGATGCATCACTGAGGAACAAGCCATCACACGTTCCCAGTATCTAGACCTCGTTTATTCACAATAGGACACATTATATGATGTGTTACCCAATGTGCCCAAATCATCATCTAATCTGACGACATCTAAGTCTCTGGTTACACCTCTTGTTGATGGAGTAATTGGTTCAGTGACTCAGACCCCTGCAAAATCTTCTTCCAAACAAAAGTTAGTCTCCAACATTACTCCTAATGATTCCTCTCACAAATCATCTGGCCTTGGTAAAACCTTAGAGGTTCATGCTGTCCAATCTACCACAATGGATAAATCCTCTGAAGGTAAGAAGAAAGGAAAAGGCAAGGGTAAAGCCAAAGCCTCGAAATAGGGTCATCCTAAGTCATTTGCTGGTGATGCTTCCCAATAGAAACCTGTGTCATCTGTGAGGAGGATCACTATACTAAGGATTGTACCAGATGGTCTGAAGTTATTCATTTGCTTAAAGGGACCCCAACTACCCTGAAAGAGCCTTTTCCATCCCATTAGACTCAAATGGTAGACCAACCTCAGTAATCCTCTTCCTCAGGTTCACAAGTGTTCATGATGAGTACCCCGATTAACGTGGCTACCAGGTCAAAAGATTATCAGACCCCCACCCCGTTAGCAAGGAAAGAGAAATAAGGTACCCCTTCTTCTTCTACCCCATCCATTTTTGGTCCTTTCCATATAGAGTTACCTAATCCTGATACTGCCATTCAACCACCTTCTCAAGGTGTGCTACAAAAGTCCTTATACAATCCCAATGCGTGAAACCCTCAACATTATAACATTGTTGAAGATTTGGCTCATGCACCATCAACTATGTCTGCTCTCGAGTTCCTTCAAAGCTTTCCTTCTTAGTGGAGATCATTATTGTCTGTTATTGGGGGTATTGATCCATTTGACTCTAATATCATCTGTTTTGACTTGGAAAACCACATTCCATGTTTACCTCATCAGATTGCCTTTCTCATTTAGGTGATCATAAATGAGAAAACAATTCATAGGATCGTCACTGATGAAGGTGCTTCTACCCGCATCATGTATGCCACTTTTTGGAAGGAAATTGGTTGTCCTACTCTAAATTATTCCCCTAACACTCTGGAAGCTTTTGACAGACACAATTCACAACCATTTGGTGTTCTTCCCAACCTTGCCATTACTTTGGAAGGAAACACAGTACACGTCAAAGTAGAGATCATTGATGCTAATATTAACTACAATCTTCTACTCGGACAGAGCTAGACCCATGCCGTGCATGCTGTAGCCTCCTCCCTTTTTTGTGTGATTTGTTTTCCTCATCAAGGGAAGATAGTCACAATTGACCAATTGTCCTTCTTTGCCTCTTCCTCCTCAGATGGAAATGTCCCATATGTTAAACACATCGGTGCTCCTTATGAAAGTGTGGGGGTAGGACTCTTTAAAGATCTTGCCTTGATGGGCATTTTTCTGCTCCCACCTCCTCATGTTGCCTCTATCAACATGATTGTGGTCAAGTCTAATCCTTGGATCATTCCTTTGCCAAATCTTTTTGATACATGGGGCGATGTTATGCCATTAAGTCATGTCGAAATTGATTACGTAGAAATTGTTTCAGCTTCTAAACCTTCGGTATCCTCTGATCATCCTTTTTTGAGAAAATCTCTCGATGCATATTCTCAATCCCTATGGCTTGGTTCTTTGGAATCTCCCAATCCCTTAGCCGATACTTTTATTTTGGACGAGAGTATCATGGAAGTAATGTCTCCATAGGAAGTAACTTGGAATGAAACTCATCATCGTTCCTCGTTCTTACTTGGCCTAATGGTCATGTCTATGTGTCTTGAGAAGTTCTCTTCTCCACTGCCTATTGATATGTTAGTTTCTCCTGAAATTGTCAAGATCTTCCAACTAAGGGCACCCTTATCTCTTCATAGATTCAAGGTTTTTCTCCCTCCTTGAGTTTTTACCAATTGCCCATTATTGCAATGGGGTTGTCAGCTTATGACTCGTAACTCTCCCTTGCCCAGGGGGCATGGGGGAATTGCCTTATATGAGTTCTACTTTATTATTTGGATGAGTTGATGCTTACTCATCATGACAATGGAAAATATCTGTTTTCATCTGTGTTGATTGATTACCCAAGTTTGAGCATGGGCTCTCTAAAAAAGTACTATGCTTAGGTCATATTGCATGGTTACTTTTGTATAATAGTGTGTTATTCATTTTTGTACAATGTGGTTTGGTGTGTTGTTTTGAAAGAAGCTTTCCTGCTTATCATGTTTATGCCTGCTTTGCATATGTCGGTGTCTTCTCACATCGGTTTCACTGATGGTGCTTTCGTAGTACCTAGAATCTATCATTCATGACATTGGCCATTTATGACCCCCATGGTGAGTTGATTGATCTTCAAGGTATTTGTCTAGGTAGAACAACTAATAACATCATTGAATATAGTGAAATTATTGAATTTTTGTCAGAAGCTATCGCTCTTGGCATCCGAGAATTGGTTTTCAACCTTGATTCACAGCTTGTCGTCCTTCAACTCAACAGGAAATATTTTGTCAGAAATCCTCAGATATTAAGAATGTATCTACGTATTCGTCTACTATTGGCTTGAGGGGGCTTGACCCAGATTCAACACTAGTTAGCCAAACAAATCCTTACACTACTGTCCCTTTTGGGATCTCCCCGCAAAGCGCAGACTGAAGTCTCACCCAAAGCAGTATGGGGGGATGTTGGAACTAGGTTTCCGCACCCTTGAGATGGATGTGATGTCGGTTTATCCTGGATATACCTGCCCGCGTGTAGGTTTCTTAGCCCTCTGTTATGCCCTTTAGTACCTTCATGAAAGGATACATTTAGCTTTCATGCAGCCCTAACCAGGGGCTAGTATACTTTTGCGCTGCTAGGGTAGCGAGCTATGATATCCCCTAAACTACACTAAGTATCTTACTTGTCTTATTAACAGATCTTAGTTAGCTTCACGTAAATAGGTGTTCTTACTTGCATTCATTTAACCAATACAATTACATACATTCATGCATCATATAAGCATTATAAGTGAGATTCATACCTAAACACAACCAGACACATAAACAGGAAATAAAGACACAGAAATTGCAGAAAACTTCTCTTTATTGATACTTCGGAAAATTACAGCCTCAAACCGCCCTGCGCACTCATCTACAGGGGTTCGGGCACTCAGCTGCAAGATTCTAGGCCTCTGCACACTCAGCTGCAGAGCCTCTGCCTATGCTACGACCCAAGACTTTGACTTCTATTTCATAGCTATCTCTCATACATGTTTGATCTTCTTCATTAATTCCATTTATTAATACCCCTAACTACTTAGAGGTTAGCTCTATTTATATAATCCCATGGTTCGTGGACCATGGGTAGATCTTCTACAGTTGACATTACATTTTCAAAGTAAGGGAAAACAACCCTATGTCTCTTTAACAACTACATGCTCCACGACCATAAAATGTGGAGTCTTTACATTTGTATTACAAAATTTGACCAAAATATGGGCTTTTAGCCCCAAAAATTCCCTTGGGGGATCCCATGACCAACAAGCCCCCAACAAAAACATTGTGACTTGCCCTTGAGTTACTCTACAGGTGCGAATATCTTAGCATGAAGACCTCCTAGCTCTATTTGGATCACCGCAACTTTGGCAGCACATTTTTTGGACCTTCGTTAGTACGTTGATTGTTATTATCACCTAGATTGAACCTCAAGCTAAAGGAAGGCAATGCCAGGGTAACCATAAACCACACTTAGCCAATTAGCTAGCCCTACTAGGCTAGGAGAGGGCTCTCTCTGTAAGGATCTCAGTGAAATTGACTGGATCTAGAAACTGATATTAGGCTAGGTATAGTAGCACAAGGTTTGATTTGATTTTGAAGGGTTTTACTAGATCAGGAGGAGCCAAATAGTTAGGGCAAGGAAATTATGTCTAAATTGTAGGGTAGGAACAATACTCAACACTCTGTGGTTTGATGGGTGAGGTGATTCAAGACAGGTGAGGAACTAGAAAGAACATGTAAGCAACATGGATTCTTCCTAAATTGAAGGAAACATAGACTGTGAATATTTTCCCAAAACAGAGCATAAATATTATGGGTTTTGCTTATCAACTTGAAAACATCCACTTAAAAGAAATGAAATGATTGATGAAGTACAAAAAACATTTTAGCATATGATCACAATAGAGAAAACTGAACTTAACATCATACCACATGATCCCAAAGAAATCACTGCAACTTTTCATCAATCTCCTGTTGAAAACTGATACAAAATGATGTCTACTCAAAGAATAAGCATCCAGATGAGTCCAACCCTTTACAATGAGAAGTAAAAAGAAGATAAAGACCTCAATTCAACCTCGTCCCATCCTTAGGGGTTGAATCCCTAAGATGAGGAACTAATCCATCAAAAGCTGAATAAGAAACTGGAATCTAGGCAACCCTAACAACTTGCCTCTAAAAGGGAGGACACTGATTCATTTGACTTCAAGAGAAATTTTGATCCAATGAATATACCCTCTGGTAGCTAATATTCATCCTATTTACATTATTAGTCACCATTTACATCAGGAAAAACATCATCCATGAGAGAAAACCCAAAAATTAAAGCCATGGCACAATAAAGTGCAAATTGAGCAGAAAATTGTCCTATGCGCAATACCCAAGCTCTATGCACAACACTTTTAGTAGGGCCACTTTGGAGGCCTTCTAGGTGTCCAAATTGAGCCCATGATAGCTCGTTGGAAAGGCATCTCTCTTGGCTACACAATTGACTATAAAGAACCGAAAATGATCAATTATAGCCCTTGAAAAGTCAATTCACCCAATACTGGTCAAATAGTGTAGAATGAGGGTGCAAAAATGAAGTGTTATCTTGTAGGAAACTTTTGGAGGTCTTTCGAAACTCATAATTGAGTGCATGATAGCTAATTGGAAAGATAGATTTGTCTAGTTATCATTTGATTAATCAAGAAAGTCGTTTGGAGACTCTCAATAGAAGAAAAAGTGATTTTTCCAAAGTCACTCCAGAAGTGTAGAAACTCTCTTGTGGCACCTGTATTTTTGATATTTCTCCAAAACCATGACACCTGTGTAAAAAGTGAAGGATATTTTTCATCCTTGGAATATTATGGACAAAAACCTCTCTCACATTTACCAATAGCATCCTTGTTTGGTCTAAAACATAGTTTGAAGAAAAACAACCCTTCTGTGTGGTGAATGACTTGTCCCTTGGAATGACTTCTTGAAAAATGATGGAGACATGATGTGTATGAGTTGGAATGGCCTCATACTTTCTGAAATGACCTACCTTATGCCTCATATACTCAGATGTCTCTGCTATGGGGTAAAATACACGGTGTATATGGAATGAAAACTACCCTCAAAGGCCTTTTGGGGACCTTCGACAGACTGTAATATTGTCTACAGAAGCTACCAATTTATGAACATGTTCATCTATCAAACACAAATTGAAAAGGTATGGAAAGAGGATCACCTTTAGTTCCTTCTAGATTTGTTTGGAGATCTCTATGCGGCAAGAAGAACTCCTTCAAGGCTGGCTCCAAGAAAATTCCTACATAAAGGACAAGGCAAAGCAATCACAACATATTCTCTTGAAAACTAATGTAAGAATGCACAATAAACATATATTAGTGTATAACTTAACTACTCGTCTCGAAAAGCATCAGAATGAACAAATAAATGAACAACATTATCGACACTATGGAGTATGGAACACAACTGTAGTTCTGTATTTATAGTGGAAGAGTGATTACAACCATCCATTGTATTAGCCTTCCCTTGCCCCTTCTTCCTCTCTCTCTCTCCCTCTTTCAGATTACTTCTTCAAGTGTATGATAATTTCACAACAACTCAATGGGGTATCCTTCCAAATGCTTTGACTCCTTTCATAATGGCACTTTCGCTGCTTATGTAGCAATCGAATTAGGGCTTCCAAGCTCCTCCTAGAGTTCATTAGGGAAAAAGCCATGAACTTGCCCTGTTTTCAAGCTTTTTCCCATTTGCCTTCATTTTAAAATTGGAATTTCTCCAAATATATCGAATTTTGGAGTTTCCTTACTTTTCTTGAGCAAATTTAGGGATAAATATCTAGATATTTGTGAGCAGATTCATTGGCTTGACCTTCTGAACTTCCCTTAGTTTCACTAACACTCCCCCTGGTCTAACAACTTGAGTTAGCAGGGAGACTAACGCTCTTCTATGCTTGGTAACAAGCTTTATAAAGTAGGTTAGCAGTGTGTAGAGAGTGTTAGTGTGGAATCAAGGCCTGCAATTGTGGTCTTTACTTCAGTCATCCTGTCTTTCACCTCTAAGTTGATGAGGAGGTCATTTTTTCCTATAATAGATGCCCCCTGAATTATGAGATTAGAGGCAAAGACGATCGCCAAAATACTTTAGAAAAACTGTAATTTTCTATCAAAATTTTTGTAGAGAGAGAGAAGTTTCGGGCGACAAGGAAAACTTGATACAACACATATACATATATATAAATTGCTAAAATCATGTCCTGAGTTGGGCATTCCCATCCTCAGTAGCTATGTCAGAGTAATTTTCTCTTCTGAGATATAACAATGCTGGCCGTCGATAAGCACAGAGCATATCTAGTGTCATAATAGATCATCGTGAAGTACCTGTCTCCAAAGAACAATATCTACAGCTTGGGAGAGGAAACAAGGCTGAATGATGCAAGCCTCTACCCAAGGTCTTGATTTTCGCTTCATCGAACAACATAGATCGGTACATGTGATAAGATGTGTTGACTTCGACCATACATAAAATCATTTGATTACAAGTCAATAATGGAGACCGTTAACAGATGCGAGGAAGGCCACCGATAATGGTGATGTTCTCCAAGATGCACAGTGCAAACTAGTGAGTGTGAAAAATTTATTTGTCGTTGAACAATCATAGAATCACTTAACTAGGAGCCAATAATGAAAACCTGTGATCAAACACAAGGTAACCTACCACTAATGTCTGCAAGTACCAAGGCACTGAATGTGTTTCTAGGTTATCTTCCTAGATAGAGTGTTGAAGTCGATAGGAAGAAACTTGTCGAAAGGTAGGAAATGACGTGTCCTACATCAGTCGACACGAAACCAAACAAGAATGATTTTTTTTTTTGAGGAATCTTTTGAGCATTTGGGTTTAAACAACGGAGGGCATGATGAAAGGATATGTATGATCAGTTGATAGAGGAAACAAATGGGGACCCTTGAACAATAGAAGGTACGACAACGGTTTTAACCAGACAACACTAGACTAATGAACACTACAGAGTGTTAAGATACGGAGATGTAATTACATCAGGGTATATAGGCTAAAACTCATAGGTTGGTAGGGTTCATACTGAGTGGCTATCAAAATGAAGGTTTATTTGAGGGAGTGTCGTGTTCAAGGGAACGATTAATGAGTTCAGACGGGTAAACTCATCGATCTTTTCATGTTTAAAGAGTCTGAAAAGGATCACAAAAAGAACAACTCTTTGCCCTATCTGATTAGTTTAATGAATCCAGACAAGCAAACTCGTCGATTTTTTCATGTTTTTAAGAGTCTGAAAAGTATCGTAAAAAGAATGACTCTATATCTTGTCTGTGTATTTAAAGAGTCTAGACTAGACAACTTGATGGTCTTTTCATATTTAGAGAGTCTGAAAAGATCGTAAAGTGAGACTCCATGGTGGTCCCTTTGTCATAGTTGTTAACTGGGTGCGACAAAAGGTTAATAGTATACCTGGATCAGTTACTTTTTTGTCTTTTAATCTATTGAACCCGGAAAAAGAGAAACCTTTTTCCAATAGATGTCGACCTCATTTTGTTATGAGTACGAGGCGACGGACTAAACTCGTGTTTTGTCGTGAATTTTTAAGGAGCCCAGTAACAAAAACTCGGGGTTTTTAGTTTAACGAGCGAGAAAAGTACCTAAAAGAATGCTCGGATCCTCTTTAGTAAGTTTAACGATCAACAAGACATAGCTCGGGTCATCTTTAGCAAGTTTAACGAGTCGCAAGACATAGCTCGAGATTTTTTCAGTTTAAAGAGTGAGAAGAAAACACCTAAAAAGAATGTTCCTTTGGTATTTTTCAGTTTATGAGCTGGAAAAAGATCAAAAAAGAGTTGCTCAGAGCATTGTTGCATGTATTTAACGAGTGTAATGATGAAAACTCAGAGATGTTTATATTTTTTAGAGAGAAATAAAATATCACAAAAGGTGCTCTAACCATCGTCGCAAAGATTTAACGAGCTTAACGACGAAAACTCAGAGATGTTTATATTTTTTAAAGAGCAATAAAATATCCCTAAAAGTGCTCTATTGATCATGGTATATGTTTAAGGAGCCCCGCGACAAAAAACTCGGAGATATTTATATTTTTAAAAGAGCAATAAAATATCCCTAAAAGTGCTCTATTGATCATGGTATATGTTTAAGGAGCCCCGCGACAAAAAACTCGGAGATATTTATATTTTTTAAAGAGCAATAAAATATCTCCAAAAGTGCTCTATTGAGAATTGCATGCAGCTTTTACTACTTTTCATTCCTAAAATTACTTTCATCAAAAGCGGAAAAAAGTATAAAAAAGCAACAATTCCTATTGTTTGGGTTCATGCATGATAAAAAATCATGGAGAATGGACTACTTCCTCTTTAATGATTGTCAAAAAATCATGTCTCTCAAATTTATATAAGGATATGCTTTGAGCTTTCACATGCATCATTTTCACTATTTTGAAGTTTGTGAGAGCTTGTTGGAGCTAAAGAGGAGCATATTTTCCGTCGCCCATTGCAGGAGATCCGGGCAACCATTCGATGCGCCGTCAGTCCCAGGTGAGAGCTAAAACCTTGCTTTATGCCTTACTAAACCTTTCTTAACAATTTTATAGGTGGAATTTTGTGAGGTGCCCTAGAGCCTTATTTGCGCGCTAACGCCCTCCAAATGGCCAGTAGGGAATGTTAAATGCTCTGTACAAGCCACTAGAGGGCGTTAATCCTCCCTGTGTAGCACCTAGGGTAGCATTAGGGCTATAGGACACAGTTAAAACCCTCATGCATGGATTCCTTAAGTGATTTTGCCCCATTTTAACTGTTTTTAGGGTTATTTTATGCAGGCTTCAGGCTGAAATGATCCACCTATGGAGAGAACGGGCCCATGATAATGAGGAATTGCTGGTGCAAAATGATCCAACATGCATACTTGCATTATGCCATTGCGTTTTATTGAAGTATACAAAGCTAGAGCTGATGAAAGGACATGAGGATTTACCAAGATGGATCATTCAGCGCTGGGATGAACATGAACAAGTGTTCAGGATTGGAGATTAGGAGTTAGCGATTGACTGGGATGACATTTACTTTTTGACTGGTTTGTTATGTCATGGGGCACAAGAAAACCTCACCGGTGGCAGGTTAGATCCACGATCTACCTCAGAGTTGGTACAGATCTATTGCATCCCTGAGAGTGGACTAGTCAGCAACAAAGTCCCTATAGAGAGGATTCGATCTTGGTCTATGAGGGCAGTTTTATGGTTGATTGTGTGGTTGGCGGGGTCAAAAAGTCCCCACATAGTGATAAAGACCCAACTGTTACTTGCGGTTGACTGTTTCCAGCCACAAATATTCAATTGGTGCGAAGTAGTGCTTCGCCAGTTGAAGGCATAATTGACAGCATGCAAGACCCGTACCCAACATAGTTTTGGGTACGGTACTATCATAGTCTCATTTTTCCTTGAGAGGGTACCTGTCATGCACCCACGAGTGAGCTTAGGTGCCTTTTATCTGAGGGAGCCAAGTCAGGGTCGCTGGTCATCACTTGATCCTCGCACAGGAGGACCGCTTTGGCACTTCTTTGATGAAGACTTCTTCCAGTGGCTCTGTAGCCATATTGTGATTGTGGATGACTATGCCTATGAAGGCATGGACTTTACCAGTGACCCAAAATTGATGCTACTACCCGGGACCAACTGGGATCCTCAAGGTGAGAATATTTTTTACAGTACTTAAGTATTTTTGTGCTTTTGAATGTATATGTAATGTTTTTAAAGGTGAAATAAGAACTGAAATGAAACTTTTATGCTTAACACAGATGTGGCACCAATACGACCTGCAGGCGAACCTCGTTATGTTCGACGAGGTGGCCAACTACTTGCTGGAGGGGGCGATGTCGAAAGTCTCTGTGAGGTTCTGAGGAACCTAGAGGGTTTAACTATGGGTGTCCCCCCCTTCCTAAGAGGGAGATTCCCACTCATATGCAGCAGCACACCGTTGGTGTACCTGAGTGGTTTCTAGTTCCTCTTTTGAGGGTAGCTAGAGCTGTTTTAGCTTTTTTGGAGCAATAGGCTCTTTTTAGCAGGTGTTCTGGTGTATCCATATGAGTGCTCATAGCTGGGATTTTGGGCCATTTTGTACTTAAATCATCCAAGTGTTGGAATATTTTGATGTAAAAAACTAGATTTCGGGATATATATATATATATATATATACAGATATTTTTGGTATTTTGGTGGTGTAAATATGTTTTTAAATGTTTTTTGTAACATAATTTTAACTTTAGTAAATGTTTTACTTCTCATGCATGCTTCTATAAAGAATGAGACAAATGAAAATCCAATACATAGTTAGATAACGAATCAACGATTGTATTTAATTCTCGAGGAACATGCTCATATGTGATTATTTCAAATTGACGTTCCAAGAGTCGCACCCTTAGATAGTTACATAACAAGGTTGGATTACAGACGTGATAATGGTTTGTAAATTGCATAATGACTAGCTGGGAGTCTAACCTAACCACCAGATTGGAGATGCCCCTTGATGACACTTCCGTGAGAAGTGAAACAATGGACATGTACTTGGAAATATTGTTGGTGGCGGTACCAAGAAAACCCTACCAGAGCAAAATAGTTCTGACTCGGCTGTGTAGATGACCCAAGCAGCTGATGCAATGTGTCGTGTGTGACGATTGTCACCATCCGTGTATCTTACGTATGCTAAGGGCAACGACAACATCTACATTACGAGAAGAATGCATGAGACAAGTATGCCACTAAATAACAAAGCAATCCAATCACATCAAAAAAAGCAACAAAACTTATGAATACATAAAATTACAAAGCACATGCCCAACACAATACTAGGCACAATACTTTTTCAAATAGAGCCCATATTTGGGCTCCTTGAGTGGGATTCCTTCCCAGACTTGCAGTTCATATGACCCTATGGGGAGGACTTTCCTTATGACATAGGGACCTATCCAAATGGGTCGAAGCATGCATGCCTCCAAGAGGTTATATTTTGGATGATAGAGCGATATGAAGTCACCCTCTCGGAAAGAACAAAACCTAACCTATTTCGCAAATTGGTATTTTACCCGCTCCTTATGAGGTGCGAGTGCCAAATTGGCATCTCGACAGGTTTTATTGAGTTGTTTAAGGTGTAGCAGGAATTCTTCTTTAGCACTAGGGTTGGGCATGGGTTCAACGACTATTTCTAGGGAAGGGATTGGCCACCCATTTCGTTTTTCGTCGTTGTAAAGTTGGATCTCATGCATGACAAACGACAGATTAAAGTCGGGCATTTCCTCGTGAGACCAAACAAATCATCGTGGAATTCCTCATATAGGCAGGTGGAGCTTGCAATTTTTGCAGGATTGTAATCTTCTCACATCTGGGTATTTTCCATGATGCCTGCTGTGACTAAAATATCTATGGGCATTGACCTGGAAGTATCGCCCATGTTTCCTTCCACATCCAAAGTTTGGATGATCGCGTATGGTGAGGAAACAATTTCTGGTAAGTCAAGGGATAGGATTTGAAGAGGCATCTGTCCGAATCAGATATTGGGACACGATGGTGCCAATCCTCCAATTTTTCTCTCCAAAACTCATAATTTCCTGAATGGCTTAGTTTGTTGGCATGAGTTGATTGAATGGATCTAAATTAGGAGTGGTTATGGGAAGGTGTTATGAAACGAGCTCAAGAAAAGATAGAAAAGATAGATCAACGCCTTAGAATTCAGCCTCTTCAAGGGGGCAACCTCCTTTACATTACATAAATGAACAATTCTGGATGATTCAAATGATAAAACCTCCTTTCTATATATAGGAGTCTAAGGAGTCACAATATAACCCAGCCGACCTAACAATAATAATATAAAGCCACAAAAATAACAATAGAGGGATTCTATGGGGCCGAGTAATAACAATATGGGGACAATAGGGGCACAACAATATTAATAAGGGATACAACTACAATATTAATGGGGGCATCAATAGTATTATAGGGGCCTAACATTCCTTCACTATATTTTTTCCTTTCATTAAGTTTTTTTGCAACATTTAGTAATTTATGGTCCTTGTTTTCACATTCCTACAACTTATTCTTAAGGTTGTTAGTTTTTTTTAAAGAAAAAGCAAGTTTTCTTTTAATTTTTAGTACTTCTTCTAACTTGTCTTATTCTAAGTCAGTAACTCCATCTTATAGAAAAAAGGTTGTTTCGTGATCATCTTCATCTTCTGACAAACCATACTTTCCTATAGATTCATTTAATGTCTCAAAAACAAGTTGTCGATTTACCTGATGTTAAACCTTCCTTTACTTGTTTTCCTTCTCCTTCATGGATGACCTAGATATTATCCCATACCTCCTTTCCAATTTCATAAGGATTACTTTCTCAAATTCTGACTCAAATAGGCAACAATAAATTTTATTTAATGTCTAGCCATTTTTTTGCAATTCTTCACCTAATGGGGGAGTTTTAGTGCAACCATTACGTACTAAATGCCAAACATAAAATCAAATATCCATTACCATAGACTTCATATTTTATTTCCATTCCTTATAGTTAGTATCATTGAGAAAGAGCCTACCTTCATTATCCATACTTTATGACTTTCATTGATCATTATCGATTGTCTTTGATCTATGAAAGTAGATATTTCCACGACATTGGATACATCATTGTCACTTCTTTCTTGGCTTGGACTCTTCCTTTATGTTGCCTTATTTGTGCTTCCTTCCCATTGTCCCTGATCTAATTTCTACTCTCAAATAATTAAGTTTTACTGAAGTGACTTATTTTGATACCAATTATTGGAAATACTAGGAGAGTGAAATCAATGTTTCATGCCCAATTTAAATTCAATTAATTTATTATTTTATTTAATTGTTATCTTGAACCATTACTTCATTAGAAATATATTTCGATATAAACCATGAGTAGCATAAAGTATAAAATCATGTAAACCATAGATATGCAAAACAAGTCAACACATAATGATATCAGTATTTTAGGTGGAAACCCAATGTGGGAGAAAACCATTGTTGTTGTCATTTTGTCTTATTATTTTATTATAAATAAAATATGTATACAAATTTGTATTGGCACAGAGTCTTTCTATCAAGCAGGCTCTCACCTATATGAGACTACAACCTACACTCATTCTCTAACTCCTACTAGAAGGGAGCTACAACCCCCTAATCATGTTTATCGACTCCTACCGGAAGGAAGATCCTACTCCCTCCCTAAAGGTTCCATCCTTCAGCAATGTCATGGACCATGTTTCAAAATTTTCATATTGATCCACCTGTCAATCAACCATCCAAAACATGCCACCACCCACACAAACCATATAATAAGATACCAAAAATTGAACCATTGAATTTTAAACCACTGAATCATTGAATACCAAAACCAATATTGAATCATTGAATCATTGAATATTAAATCATTGAAAACTAAAACCAATACTTAATAACAAAATAACATACCAAGTACTAGCATACCAATTATACCTCTACAAGCATATCAAACCATTACACCAATAGTGCCAATACCAAGCACTAAATCACTAAGTATCAATATTGAATACAAATATGTGATTGTTGAATACCAATGTGCCTTTGCAACAATAATGTTGACACAACCAATATACCAAGCCTCAACAAATCAACATTGTGCAATGTTGAGTTAAAATAGTGTCAATTCAAATTTTGAAAAGTACCAAGTCTACTCATCACGCCCTAAATTCAAAACCAAACCAACATCAAAATCATAACAAGTTTTGTCAATATCATTGTCAAAGCTTCACACCCAGGTACCAAGTTAATCCATCCATAAGCTTTTCATGCCAATGTACAAAACTTTTCACCAGGCCAAATTCCTCCTATATGAGACAAGAACAAGCAGCAGCATCAAATTCATAACCAAAGGATCAATCATCAAATACAACTATATTTGAAAACTATTGGACCATTAATAATTTTAACCTATCTCTACATACATGAATGTATATTTGCATATATTGAGCTTTGTCATCAAGTAAAGGAGGATATCTTCAAGGCCAGACACCATACATGGCACAAAACGAATATGTTCATACAAGAACTAAGGATACACTAATTTATGCATAAATTGATCTCAAATCTCAAAAAATTTCTAAGACAATCTCATGATGGCCAAAAGGACCTCCTTTTAACATAAAGCAAGATTCTTTGTCATTAGATCCTTGCATACTATGTCATAAGCATTGATAACAAAATAGTCAACTCAAATGAGGACCCTCAACATTGTTTCATGTATTTATTGTTCATATACTTCATTGTGAACACATTAGATCTTTGCAACATTACTAGTAGTCAAGTAATAAAGGCCTCTCCCAATGCACATCAATCAATAGGTGGTTATGGGAACTTATGTGAACAAGTTAAGAAAATAATAAGCTCTCTATCATTTTTCATATTCTCTGCATACTTATTCAAAGGCAATACAAACTTTTCAAGCCAAAAAACAAGCCATCAAAACATTATGAGCATACAATAGATCCTTAAGGTACATGAAGGGTTTTGAATACATATATTTTCACGCATTCATTAAAGGCATTCTCAATAACTAATTTTTGCATCGCAAACATCACTAAGAGTCTCTTCCATTCTGCAAAACCTACTCATAAACAACCGAAATATAGTTTTAGATGTTAGCAAATATATCAATCAAAGGCATCCAAAATTCCTTTTTGTCTTTGCAAAATACTTTTCTACAGCCACTTAAAAAACCCTTCATAATGTTAGCGTAAAATCTGTCATATTAAGCTTATGAAAATACAAGAATCATTCTCTCTCTATAGTAGATACCCATGCATGTCACCTCATATAATACTAAGTCACCGTACGATGAGAGAAGAATAAATATCGACAAACTATGTCCATAAGTCTCTATCACTGATCTATTATGAGGATCTTCAAGCTTCAGTACGCACAGAAATAATGGTGAAAATAAATATAACACTTTAAATCATTCAGTGCATAGTTATAAAAAGAATTTAACAACTTAGATATATTCATTTTCCTTCCATTCCACCTGCAATAAACAGTTATGTTCATTAACTCATCAAACTAGCTTCATATATTTCATACCTGAGTCTCCTAATTCCCTTGTGTATTCATGTGCAAAACAAAACACAAGAGACTCATCAATTGCACACCCCCAATGTTGTATATCAGTATCCATTTTATAGCTTTGTGATCCTCCAATACCTCAGGCCAAAACTAATGTAAGTAAACCAAAGGATTAATTAACGAAGTCAATTCCAACCTCGTGTGCACTTGGTTTTTTATTTTGTTTACCTACAAGCATGGTCGCACCAATGATGAAGAGAATTTTCATTTGAAATAGTTTCAACCACGCTCCTTTGTGCTTCTAAATCCTGGGCCTTCATTTGTGCTACTAAATCCTTTTGGATGCACTTTTAAGGCCTTCCTCTGTGTGGTTGAGGCTTGGACTAGGGAAATAGCTTTGCCTCTCAAGCCAAATCTTGCCAAACTTCTTATTCATGTTGTATAAAACTTTCAGAATTGATTTTAGCCTTTGTAATCCTATATCTCTTCCTACACTTTGTACAACTTCCTACAATACCATTGTTAACCATCATACCATCATAATCAAGCAATCCATACAAACTATGATGACATTAGTGTAGGTTTCCATCAAGGACGAAGCCAAAGCCATAATTCAAACACTCAATAAATCCTTAATTCCCCCCTCCCCCCTTTTATTTCTATTTTCTTATTATTACTAATTTGCTATCTATTAGCCTTCATAAATTTATAATGACCTTAATTACCTTCCTTCAAAAATTGTTGACGTTAATCTATTTGGGATAAATTGGATTGAAGTTATACCATCACCATTAGTTGGAATTGGGATATCCACGAGATTTGAATCACAATCTATATCAACCAAGCAAATAGTCAGAATACTCAAAGTTCTACATTCCCCAATAACAATGGATTTTTCTTGTTGATTGGTAATTATCGCAATATCGGATAAGCTCGTCATGTATCTAATCCCACCTAGATATTTCTAAAATTGTTCTAATTGTCTCTTTAGCATAGTTGCTTCTTGTTTTGGAAGTCAATTGAATCCTCCTGTATTTTAATATTTTTTTAAATCCTTGAACTTATGAAGTCTCATCTCTCTAGTAGACCAATTAGTTAACATACCACCAAGCCATTTTATATTTACATAATGGCATCGAGATTTTGTAGCAGTTGATGCTATTTTTTTTTCCCATGGAAAAATTCGTAATTTCGTTAAGAAACAGAAATTACATTTTGTAGATGCATATTCATATTCTGATATTTTTATCAATAGATATCATCTTCCAAAGAAGCATCACAGCTAAATACCTATTTCCACGCAGGGAGGTAATATCCCAACAAAGACTGAGAAAAGTATCCAAGAAAAATACAACATTTCAAAATAGAAATATATTATCTTAATCCACACAGGCAGATGATATTCAAAACCATGTACTATGCCATTCATATAAATGGACACATGACAGATCAGTATCAGCAAAAAGAAATATGTACACAAATATGAAATCGGAGTCCAGAATTTAGTCCATAATGTCCATAAATGGCCTGTGATAGTACTAGTAATGAACTCCATTCTATTCACGGATCAACCAGATACCCGGCTCCCAGATCGCGCCTTCTTTGGAAAGATGGTCAGCATCTGTGTTATGCTCCCTGCAGATGTGATTACATGTAAAATAGTCAAATTTGGATATAAATCTTAAATATTCATCTAGAATGTGTCTCAATGAGAATGACCAGCAATAAGAACTTTTATTCAACTAGTCGCAAACAATTTTAGAGTCCCCAAACAATTGTAAATCATGGCAATTCTTCTCCAAAGTAAAATGGATAATATGTAAGGTTGTTGAAAGTTCCACAAAGTTATTATTCCCCTAATTAATCCCATGATCACGCTAAATGGGTGCCTCTATGTTAAGTGAAGAATAGCACCCCCTCCACATCCTTCTTCTTGAGCAACCCCATCAAAATATGCCCAGGGCGTGTGGGGATCAAACAGTTCCTGTGTGATGTTCCTTGTGTGGGGGTTTGGGGGGATGGTCGGGGTGGGTGGGTGGGTCATTAAGGATGAGATCATAATCTGCTTTGATCTTGGCGGAAATTATAGACCACACTTCCTCGGGATGCTCTAAGCCAGTTCCTAAGACCTCATTCCAGGACTTGATAAAGTAATTGTTCCTCCAGAACGTGGAATGGCGTTCCTATGCATGTCTTAAGAAGCCCAAGGTTGTTCTTCCCTTGCAGGATCTCCATGCGACTGAGCCTCCTGCTCCTGTGAATCCTGAGTATACTGTCTTGCATCCTTCCTAATTTTCCACCTATTCAGTGGACAGTCTTTGAATAGGTGCCTCACATTGCGGCAACGCCTACATCTGAAGGGAATCCCTTCATAGTCCAGCATCTACCTCCTCGTAGAATTCCTCCATTGAATGTTAATGTACTCAAGTAGCCCTTCTAAGAGGTCAAGGTGCACTAAAATCCTGGCACAAACCATTCTTCCAGTCGTTAGAAAAGTGTCATCATAGGTAAGGTAAGAACCCATAGCATCCCCAATCTACCTAAAATTCTGCTCTGTCCAGAAGTGATAGGGCAGGCCTAGAAGACGCACCCAGATAGGTCCAGCCTCCACTCTTTCATGTTCAGGATCAAACATCGACATCCACCTTCAAAGGAGGATTGATGCCTAGTCAATGTGCTAAATAGTGGAGAGAACCCAGTTTGTGTGAGCGAGACATTTAAATCTCAGGGTAAACCAACCCTTGACAAATGTTTGAACCCTAGGGGTTCCGTCAAATGATGACCCAAACTTCAATTGCCCATTTTTGCAACCTCTCCACACCGTAGTGCCTTCCCCTGACGCGTCCCACTAGTACTTTTTCTGCCGAATCCATTACTTCATGAAACGGTGTGTCCTTTGTTAGTTTAAGGAAGATTTCACTACTACTCTGTAGGAGATGCCTTTTCCTCTTGGAAGCCCCTTTATGTTTGAAGCTCGTGCCTTCAGTCATTCTGCTAGTCTGTACCGCCGCATGTGTGATTGAACCTCTTGTTGTCGTAGGGCATTTTTCCCTAATATTTTCAAAATGCCCTGAAATAATTTCAATGCCCATGAAAATTCCTGCAGGAGGAGTCCTTGAGTCCAAGGGAGCTGATACAGCCGACGCCTAGACTTTTTGCTCCAGAATATATCCCTTTAAGGGTTTGTTCAGCCCCGCCACAGAGTGTATAGAACCCAAACCCTGCCCTAGGGTTTGTAAACCCGAATCTCACAAGTGCTCAGAAATAGTCAGGGAGCCTGGTAAGATAGGAGGGCCTATGTAGACCAGAATAGTTGAGGCTTCATTAGGCATAGAGATGGAGGGTGTGTGCGGCCTTGATAAAGTAGGGAGGGCTTCTACTTTTGTTGTAAATTCATGGTCAAACGAGAAAAAATCTTCCTCAGTAGTCCCAGGCTGAGTCCAAATGGGTTGGTTCTCCGTAGGATCCACGAAATAATTAACTATGTCCTCCATAACTGTCAAAACCCCTAGCTGACATTTTCCTGCAAGAATGTTGGTGGAGGACCAATAACCGTCAAGGGTAAAACAAACTAACCAGAATGTTGAGCCATAAACAGGTAATGGGTGAGTTAAGGTAGTAGCGAAGGTATTTGTTACGGGGTCTTCAATCCTGGTTGATACCTCTTTCCTGTAAGTTGTGTCACGCACCTACTTCGAAGCCCTAACCCCAGTCGCCCGTCATCCCGTCTTCTTTCCTTCAGAACCATCAAGGTACAATGTACAAAAAAAAAACATTGAAGTGACTCATAGAAGTTGATGTTACTAAATCATTTTCTTGATATTTTGTACCAACTATTAGGAATTATTTTCCTCTAACTACTATATCAAACATAGAATCACAAGCTTCTTATAAAGAATGAGCAGTTTTAGCGAGATTGATAATATGAGTATTTTTATACTCTATAAAAATATAAGGTACCATATTAGGGTTTCGAGGCAAGCATACATGATTCAACAACTCCAATAGAAAGGATAAAAATGTCCAAGGTAGCATCCTCTCCCCTTTCAAAGACAGTTCAATTGTTAATCTAAGATTGAAGGTTTAAAACTTCAAGAGAGCCAAGTATTAGGTTGGCCACCTTCCTACTAATTCATTATAACTCCTCATAGTGTTCATGTTATGGGAGTGTTTGTCCTCGTGAAGTGAATGTATATTTGATATTTGCTATAATGTTGATCCAGGCTAGTTAGACAAAGATGAGACCATAGGGGCCTTGAGTAACTAGTTGTTGGGTTTTTCTCCCACCTAACTCGGTAACCTAAGAATTAATTCCTAATTACCAACCTGAGGATAGAAATATCCAATGAAAGCACAAGAATGGACATCAGTCCATGGTTGGCTTTGTAAGGGGCATGCTTCCCCTGTCTGGCACTCTCAATATGAGAGATAATAATATCTAAATAAGGTTGACTCCTAATACGATTCGGCTTCCCTTTATTGGTATACTATATGAGTTATTTATAAGTTTGTTAATTGGTTATGTTGTCTCTAGTAACTGTCCTTATACTCTAGAACCTGGATTCTAAGTTTGAGGTCGATGACTTGACTAGTGAATGTGGTCGCTTGAATCAAATAAAAGGCACCAGTTACAATATGATGCATGATTTTTGACTTTTTTTCTAATATCATAAGTTGGGAGAATAGTTCTACGGATATCCTATAGAAAAACCATTGGAAATGGGTTTCTCTTCCTTTGTTTCCATCCCATTTCCATCGTTTTACAAGTCAGTGCGGTGTATTATTTTCACAAGAGTATGTAGCGCAAATGTTATCATGCATGAGATGACTCTCAAGTAAGAAATTATTTATGTCACTTCAATGTCATTTTTTCTTGAGAGAATGTGGTGCTTAATTAATCATACATAAGACACTAAAATAGTGTACTTACACTTTCACCAAGGAGATTTTCATAAATCTAATCCCCATTGAAGAAGGTAGTTGATGGTAAGGTTCTTCGTGGAACATTTAGTTGTTTTTTCAGTCATATTTTTTTTTGTAATATGTCATTTGGTTTTTCATTTGATGTGATTGGAAGGAGGGAGATTGTAGTAATTTGAGGAGGCGTATGTGGATGGGTTGCAAAATAATCTAAGAAATAAGAGCTTTTGGACTCTTAAGTGGACGCTCTCAATGGGATGGTGTTAAATTACATATTTCCTATTAAGTTTCTTCGAAACATGACTTAGATAAGCCATTTTTATTTTGACAATGAGTTATATTCAATAAAGAAATTGTAGTATGGTATGGGGTTGCAGGGAAACCTTAACTTCATCCTAAGAAAAATTCAATCATGAAGCTTCAAGGTATCTTTTAGGGTGAAGGGTAAGAAGGACCTACAATTCCTTTCTCCAAGTTTGCATCTCTTTTGAAGGGACATGCAGGGGAATCTACCTCAAATTTACAGGAGAAAAGTGAAAATTTGTCTTATGGTGGAGAATCGTTGGACATCATAGTAATTCATTGCACCATTTAGAGAATCACACTATCTATGAGCAGCATTATTGAGTAGTGCACTACTATAAGACAAAGTAATGCCTCACATTTGAAAAATCCACTAATGGTGTCTACTCTTTCGCTCATAATTGATCAGTCAATGAATCTCCTGTCAAGAGAGTCCAGCATAGATAACCAAACACAAGAACCCAATCTTCAGATAACAAACAATGACGAAGAGAAGGTATTAATATTTGCAAGTGTCTTAGTGGAAGAAGAAAAAATGGAGGGTTGTTAGTCTAGCATAGATAACTATACACGAAACCCCGAGCTTGAGATAACAACCAATGGCGAAGAGAAGTTAGTAAGGGATTTGCAAGTGTCTTAGTGGAAGAAGAAAAAATGGAGGGTTATTAAGGATTTTGTGGAGAGGCCAAGGTTGGTCATGAAAAAAGGACTTACGTTGGAGGAAATTATTCGATACCAAAAAAATCCATGGTAGATTCATTTTTTAGAGTTCTTTGAGGCATTAGGTGGAATCAAATTGATCAATGGAGATTGTTTATGTCCTATTTTTTGCAATTATTTCCAAGGGTTGTATTGCCTTCCTTTTTCAGCAAGAGAAGGATATGAAGGTTATCAAAGCAAGGCATAGATTCTAGAATAACACCCATTCCTCTTTAACAAAATGAGAACCTTGTTTTAACCCAAATACAGAAGCATTGACCTCTCAACCATTGTGGGTTAAAATTTTGGGACTACCATTAGAAATATGGAAGGCTCAAATGTTAGTGGATATCAACAATATGTTGGGTAATTTTAAAGTATCTATCTAAATCATTGTTCCAACTTGAATAAGATAGTGATCAAAAAAAATCATTGAACTAAATTTAAAAAATGGTTTCTTAAATACATGGAGATTTTATAGGTAAATTGGAGTACTATTCAAAGTTTAGACTATCAACATGTCCCATTTTGTTGTCACTAGTTCTGACAATATGCACATATATAAAATTTCCCTCTAAATAATTTCTACAAGTAGTTTTTAGAAAGGTAGTTGGCATAAGGTTAGGGTTGTATGAAACCTTTATGATTTTGGAAAATGTCAAAGGAAATGCAAGAACAAGGAAAAATGTGATGGAATCCCAGGACTTTGAAAATTTACAACAAAGGAACATTGTGAGGATCAATTTCCCTTGGAGGAGGATGTCAAATTCCTTTTAAAGTTTTGTCCAATTCAGAGGAGAACATATTAGAAAGTGAATAGGTCTACTCCATTGCAGTAGGTATGTAATCACCAAGGAGAAATATTTCAAGTGAAAAGAAGACAAAGAGACACTATAATTTTCCTCAAAGGATCCTAACCTTAACAAAGTCCAAGTCATGGTTGATCTTTGGATCCCCAAGCCAAAACACAAATCAATGTAGGGCCAATTGATGGAGGAGGTGAGAAAAAATGGGAATTCTTTAGCTTCAAACCCAAATTAGGTATATGGGAAGGCTTTATTTTAAGGAAACTCAAAGGAAAGAGAGGAATATCACAATTGGCCTTATAAAGAAGAGGTAGAATTGAGATAACATGTGTATTCTTTAAAACCATTCAACGTTAATTTTCATGAAATAAAGGTAGAAGGTGAAATTCAGTGGGATGGGGGAGATAATGGACCAACATCCTTGTAAGAAATAAAATCTTACATCCATCTAGCAAAGGACAATATAGAAAATTTCAAGGGTGCTAGAAAACCAAGTACAATTCGCAAGACCCTTAGAACAAGGAAGTCCTCCAAAAAAAATTTAAAACGGTGTTGTTTCCCATGAATATCTATGGTTTGGATGCAACCCATAAAAAGAATGCAATTCATATATTATTTAGTGCCATACAGAAACATTATTTTTTTAGAGGAAATTATGGTAGAAAGTAGTGTAGCTATCGATACCTTGAAGGGGGTTTTGAGGGCTTGGGAATGTGTCGCTCTAGACTCAAAAGGAAATTCAAGGGACTTGATCACAAGGTGGAAAAAAATGTGTTGGGTAATCAGTTCAAAGTTGCTTCAATCATGAATTAAGGTGGATACAGTCCTTAACACTCAGTGAGTCTCTAGTATATAACATGTATGGCTCTTACGCAAATTGAATAGAGTTTTGGGAAAACTAGCTCATGCAAGGTAGTGAAAGAGGGGGGATGTTATTTTTAGTGGAGATATAAACTTCATAATCAAGATAGATCGGGAAGGTGGTATGAGTGGAAAGTTGTAGCATTTCTCTAGTTTCTTCATTCATAAATTTGAAGAGGCCAATTTGTGTGATGTACAACATGTCAAGTTAACCCCATCTAGAGGAATGATCGTTTGGGACATGATCTTGTATGCAAGGGGTTTAGCATATTCTTTATTTCTAGTGCAATTTTTCCAAAGGTAGAAAATATTAAATCATGGGTGAGTTGAAGATTATATCAATCCTTTCTCCTATTTTCTTACAATTAGAGAGTGATGACATAAAACCCCCTAGCTCTTTCAAATTAAATCATAAATGGCTGGAAGATCATAAATACAAGGATATGTTGCCCATGGAGTGGAATCGTGTCAATAGTGGACATCATGGGACAACTATGTGCCAATTTTTTGAATCATTAAGTAATATCAATAGAATGAAAAATGAATGGATAAAGGAGAAGAAAAATGATAGTCGTAAGTATTTGGAGGCATATTCAGTGAAGATGACTATCTAACTCTTAAGAAGTTGGAGGATTTGAGAAGAGCATTCCTAAATTTGGTAACATCATAATGGTGACATGTTGTAGACTTGAAATTCCTGCCTCAACATTATAAGGGAGACCAGTCGTTCGGGAACTTAACGCAGCGGCTTTTCCATTTGGGATTTTGGTTCCAACTAGTTAAACTAGGTCCAATTACCTTCTCTTTATTGCTACTGGCTTAAATTGTGCATTTTTCTTACCAGTAGAGAAGAACCATCAGATCATACCTCTTGTTGAGCTTAGACAAGAAAGTGATCTTTAAGATGATTTAGGGCTCAGCCAAGCCACAACTAAAGTTTTCATCTTTGATAAGAGGGCTTCCAGAAATGTAATAATTAATCTAAATGCAAATTAATCCTAAAACACAAGTAAAAGGAAATAAATCATATGCCCATCTCGATTATAAAAGTGTAGATCTAACCCAACCGAGAGCAAAGTAATTAAATGATTGGGATTTAAAAATGTTTGAATCATAATAAATAACAAAGTAGTTCAACTAACTGATAGTGTGAATACCAAAACACACTCTGTTCAGAGATCTATTAACCGAAATAATTAATCAACGTCATTTAGGAAGTAGTTCACAAAATGATGATGATTATTACATCAGTAACTCGAATGATTAAACAATGATATAAGGAAATAATTCACAATATATTATTTCTTGTTAAATCATAATTAAAAGATTAATTTCTGAGTAAATAGTTACTCAGACATCAAAGTTCATCATATTAGAGTAGAGATAAATAACAATAGATAATTGAGGCAAATTACTCACATAGACAATAATGCACAAATATGAATGAAAATGACACATTTCTACCATTATAAATGAAATCAGAATAAAAACAATAGTATTTTAAATACCAATTTATTAAAATTGTTTCTCTGGCTCATATCTCCAGCAGTCCTTTACAATGCTTGAACTCTACTACAAAAAATCAAGTTCCAATAGTGCAAAATCAGCTCCCCGAACATAGTCAGAATGCAAAAGAAAATTCCCAATATTATTCCCCATATCTGTGATTTTACTCTCCTCTCACCTAGAGCTCTAAATATCCATTACAATAGTGCTTTTAAAAATTCCATAATTGTAAAGAAGAGAAGTCATTTCTCCATTCTACAAACTACTATTTATAATTACAAAAATGAATTCAAAATAGGAGAGTTGTTGAAGAATAAATTTTCTACAATAATTTTCATTGGTCCAAATTATTTTTACCTCTTGTTGAATAAATTCCATTGATTAAAATATTCTCTTCCTCATCTCTTCAATTGTTCTCCTGCCAAAACCAATCAAAATTCAATTAAAATACAAATTAAAATCAAATATATCAAATCTGGAAAATAAAACATCTTCCAAACAAAACTTAATTAAATAAATAAATAACACAAAATATGAGTTTTCCATTAATCCTTGTAAATATCCTATTGGTCAAATAGAACATAGTCGAATGGATCTGCACTCAGCAGAGGCTATGAGCAAATGAAAATGCAAAAAATAAAACTCAGAAAAAATAATTTTGTTTACAAATTCGAAGCTTGATCTTCTATTAAATTTTAGACTCATTAAGTGACTGAATCTAGTCATTTAACCACTTCAAAGATATTATCCATGATTTTATCTATCCAATGAGTTGTCATGGGTCTCATTTGGCTAAGTAAAACTCAACTTATGAGCTTCCAAAGTTGAAATGTCAAAATTGTCATAATTCTAGAAAATTTTCTGCCTAGGCCAAAACTAAGAAAATTTTAATTAAAAACTAACAAGTTGTCTTTATTGCGACTTTTTGGAAGCTTTTTCGGTGGGATTTTGGGTTTAATTTCTCTAAAATTCGGCAAGAATTTAGTCAAATCACAAGTTTGATGGGCAACCCTGCACAATCAAAGTGCCCTAGGGGTTTTTCAAGGTGTTGAATCCATATATACACTCAAAAAACCAATTTAAATGACACAAATCAATATTTCACCTCAAATTTTTCTATCGGATTTCGGCACTGGAAAATCCAAAAATCGCACTAAAGACAACTCCAAAAACTAATCCTAAATTAAATTAACATTTATTGTTTAATTAATATTAAATTAAATTAATTACAATTTAATTATATATATTTAAAATATTTTAAAATTATAATTATATATTATATTAAAATTATAATTTAATTATAATAATATTCAAAATTAAATATATTTTATAACTTTTTAGTAAAACCATTTTATTACTTCAAAGTGGTTTTTGATCCATTCCATGGATGAAATAAAAAAGTGGCTTTGTATCCATTCCATGGATCGAATCTCAAAGGAGGAGGTATCTATATAACGTAAGGTGAAGGGAGGTGTGTGGGAGGAGGCGCATGGGAGGTACAAGGAGAGCCACGTGACGAAGGTGAGATGGCGCGAACTTTGTTAACTTTTAAACAATGATCGCACAATATATTGAATATCATGATTTTTAATAAGTGACATTCTGACATCAAACAAAAATGTCGATGCCTGATATTCCGATACTGAGACTTTTTATAATATCGGAAATTTTTATATTATGACTTTTTTTGAAGTTTTGGGACTTTTTGAAATATCGGGAAAATTTTATCGGGATTTTTATCGGGTCTTTTTATATTGGCTTTTTTTTATCAGGAGTTTTCTAATAGATCTTTCTATATCGGGATTTTTTTATTGAAGAGAGGAGTTGAGATGAAGTGGGACCCACTTGGAGTGGGACTCATCCATTATAAACTACAGCCATTTTGGTAATTAAAATTCTACAAAATGAACTACAACCACTTTGCAATTTTGAAATTTCATGTATCATAATTTCTTTTAAAATTAGAAATTGGATTCAATCACTGAGATCTCGAAAACACATAATTTTAATTGTTCTACAATTTGGATGAGTGATTTTGTAGGTCTGTTAGTGAAAAATAAAAATAAAAATAGTAAAAACTAACTAGGAATTAATATTTTCAATGAATTACTAATTTATATATATAAATTAAAATAATATACATTTCGTACATGTTTTAACCTAGGAGGTAAAATTTATCGAACTTCGGATGAGCACCATTTTCAGACCATGTAACCAAATGAGACGAAACAAATACCGATGGAAAGCTAGTGAAAAGTAGAACTCAATAAAGCAATCAAAATAAAAATCCGATGAAAATAAAATAAGATGAAAATTAGAAAAATTCTAGGACACTTAACCCAAAAGAAATTATTAAAAAGGTGATTTAGCCAAAAAATTATGGAATTGGTCCCCATTATTTGAAATAAATAAGTCAAAAATGGGGGTGTTGAGTTCTCACCGCAGCACTGGCGACACATTGGGAAGAACTAGTTATCTCTAGCCAAATATAATGAACTTCAAATTACCTAAATGCTAGAAACAATTGAGTCCATTGAATCGTCAAACAATAAAACACTTCCATGGGTCCCACATAAATAGATTAAGAAATATGAGTTTAAAAGGATAAGTACTCAAAGCAGACTTGAGCAGAAGTCATGAATCCAAAATTTGGGAAAATATTTATTTTAAAATTACCTTGTATGAGAAATAGAAGAACGTACAGACAGGAGTTTCTTGATAAATCATATATCCATTGTTATGAAAGTTCTCTGACATCGCTTTGCTGCTAGAGAACCTGAACAGTTGCCTGACGAAGTTGTATTTTATGCCATACAATTCGAGCCTCGTTGCCAGCGAGCATCCATAGCCCCGACGGGTTTACTTGTATTTCCCATGCTTCTTTTTTTAATCACCCTTTTGATAAGCTCATTTGCAATATTTTAGTTTATGATGTACCCAAGTGAAAGAGGTGGGATAGTAATAGAAGATTATGTTAATGGATATAATACTTTCATAATGTGACTCCAAATTCTTTTCCCGCGACTATCAATCAAAGGCTTTTATAAAGAGGAGGAGTGGGAGGGATCCATTGAGTTAAAGTCAGGTCAGTTCTTTCGTTGAAAAGGTGAACCATATTACTTAGAAAGGATATGTGTTCATCCGTAAAAAAAAAATTAAAGCAAGAAGGCTTTATGGCTCCATAAATGTATACCTTTAATGATAAATTAAATTCAACGAGATAGATAGAGTAAATATTTTCCATGTATGCCAACCATTGTTGGATGAGGAAAAGACCTTCCACATAAATCATGACATATTCATCAAATCAAGACAAAATTGAAAGCAAAAGAAAAGGAACTCGAAACTGAAGTAGAAAAAGAAATCAACAAACTCTAAAAATGTAAAAATGAAGAAAGCAAAGGCTAAAAGAAAAATCTCAAATTTAGAGAACCAACTCCAGCAAGATTAACTATAAAATGTATCAACAAAAGAGTAAAAGAAGAAAAACATGTGAACGTTTATATTTTGTTGAGAATCTAGTAAATTTTATCCTCGGGAGTTATAAGTGATTAGGCTTCTGAAATTAAAAGGTGAATAGCAGTGATGAGAGATAATAATTGTGGAGCGCTTGAAAGGTATGATTTTTGAATAGTAATCTAGTGGTTTTCTAATGAGTTTCTTAATCTTTTCTGCATTATAAGTCTAGAGAATAAAAGGATTTTGATAAATAGTGTAAAAATGGACAAACGAAGCTCAATCACCAATAATCGATGTTTTCTATGCAGAAGGACGCGGAAACAGGGGAGCATCAAGCAGAAACAAGAAGCAAAGGGAAAGCAACTGCTGTCCCCTCGCTAGGAAACCGGATGCGGACGCGATCAAGAAGAATTAGAGCCAAATGATCCAGGAAAAAGAACGTGGACGCCAAAACGGAGAGCGCAAGAAAAAGGATGAGAAGAACTGAACGATTAGCGAATCCCTCAGGATCTTTGATCCTGAGGGATCGCT
>APFE031672946.1:169357-205462 GCA_000404065.3 Pinus taeda | reverse complement strand
GTGATTTGTGTGGTTTGATTATTTCCTTTGTTCAGCAATCTGATATATCTTTTACATGATAGACTACGCTCTTCAGTTAACTTCTGAATCTGAATAAGTTTCCTCATTCATGTCTCTGTATTATATAAAGTGAATTCCTTTGAATTGCATTCCGGTATTGGTATGACTGGCATCATCATTGGATTCATATAAGATAAGTGTTTGCGAGATCTGAAGATAATATCACTCTGTTCAGAAATAGTCACGTCATATATCTCCCTCAGATTGTTGTAATAACTTAGAATGTGTGCATCGGTGTAAGATTGCTGTTCCATTGCGTTACTGTTCCAATTGAGTTAGTTGTTTCATATGATTGACGTTTCCTGTTTGCTATTCCATTTCATAATTGCTGTTCCATTTATTCATGCTGGTTTGATTACTGCTGTTCCATTTACTTATGCTGTTCCACTTAAGTCCTGCTGTTCCATTTCATAATTGCTGTTCCATTTACTTTTGTTTATCCGCTTTGATTACTTTCAAGAGAAAGCAGGCCTAAGACTGTTGTGAGCCTAGCAAGACGCTGCCTGACTCCCAGATCTGTAAGCCTTTGCTTTGGTTTTCCTTCTTTATCAGTTTCTAAAGGGAAGGGTTATTGGTTCCGTACCCTTGACTGATCAGATCGATTTGTGTGATTTTATCCTTGAGTTGATTTAATTATAGTTTGGTCTTTGTTTCCTTTCAATTCATTAGAACACTATACTACCGAGCATTACTTGGGCAAACAGCCTCGGATTGAGTTTCTCTTTGAAAGAACAAAACGATCCCGGATTGACTTAATAATGTGGAATAATTGGTGGTGTGAGAGACCCTAGTTATAGCCCTACAATAATATTTTTGAGAAGTATTTGCCTTGTGAAACTTTGCTCGTTTCAAAGCAAAACCTGCATAAAGGCATCTTAACCATTTTATGATCAAATAAATTCTTAAGAAACATATTAAAGGCTCTAAAACTCCCTAGTTTAGCTGATTTGATGAGAAACCATTACTGTTGCTCTAAAACTCAAAAGAAAACAAGGAGAATGATGATGCAGGAGCATTCAACCCAAGAGAAAATCATTGCATTTAGTAGACATAGGGGGTCAAGTGTTTTAAGGAAATTAGATTCCTAAGTGATGAATTAACGTAACACTTAGGCTTTTGAGTGAGTAGGATAAGCATTATAGATAATGTGAGATATCTTGTAAATGCTATCGAATAAAGGAGAACATGAGTGACTAGTAATGACAAAAGAGTTAGAATTCAATTATAACTCTTAAAGCAATTCATGATTCGAGGAACTAGAGAGAGTTCTTAGGAATTAAATGAAGTTAGAAGTGGACATAGAGGATAGAGGACAGCAGCAACAACCTGAAGCAAAGATAAAGAGGAAGAAGTAAGTGGCAGAGTATGGACCAGCCCAAAGATGTGCTGAAATAGAAATTGAAGAATTGTGGCAGTTGATGATGAAACAGGCCATAGGGAGGAAAACGATAGCAACGGGAAGAATGATCAATCAGAGCATAAACCCGGTTGACAAAGAGAAGAAGACAGCAGAAGTACAGAAACAACAAAGGAACAAGACATTCGGGAAGTTGCAAAACAAAGTATGGGATCCATGAAGACAAAAATCAGAAGACACATGATCAGGAGATCATGAATATTTTCTACTTTGGGAGTCTGAATGCAGGAGCATTCAACCAAGAGAAAATCATTGTATTTAGTAGACATTGGGGGTCAAGTGTTTTAATAAATTTGGATTCCTAAGTGATGAATTAATGTAACATTTATGCTTTTGAGTGAGTAGGATAAGAATTAATTAGATAATGTGATATCGTGTAAATGCTCTCGAATAAAGGAGAACATGAATGGCTAGTAATGACAAAAGAGTTAGAATTCAACTATAACTCTTAAATCAATTCATGATTCAAGGAACTAGAGAGAGTTCTTAGGAATTAAATGAAGTTAGAAGTCGACATAGAGAATAGAGGACATTTAGGAGTCAGTTCAATAGATCTAGGAATTGAACCATAATTAGTTAAAAAGATCCTTTTTGGTATAAATGTAAGCCTACGGGCAGAGTAAAGGGAGGAGGCAATTGATACTGAAGATTAGGCCTATGTGAGATAGGAGTCTCGAATGTAATCAATTGTTAAGATTTATATATACAGAGGTTTATTCCATAACTTTGTAAGTGTGTGGAACATAAATTGAATTATTGAATTATATATGTGAATTCATAGGTTCTGTAACAGGAGTTGTAGGCATAGTTCTGTAGAATACACAAAGGAAAGAATGATTCAGAGGAATCATCACGGGTCTTTGAATCTAATTGGAAGACCAAAGTAAGATTTGTAGAAGTAGCGTAGGGAGAATTTGCAAAGGCTAAGCTCAAAGAAAAGGTTGAGTGGCGGGAGAGCGAAAGTCGGAACCCTGAAGAAAAACCCAAAACCAAAAGGAAAAAACATTGAATGAAGAATTAAAGTTAAGTGAAGTGGAAAAGTGAAGAATCGGTTTTGCAACAGTGGAAGTGGATTTCGGGCAGAAGAAATATCGTAAGCGGTATTTTATGTTTGGCTCCGATTCCACTAATTGGAGGACACATAGCAGCGGAGGAGTGAGGAAAAACCGCTTTATCGGGTGGTTATTCCCCATGCTCATTGTCTGCCCGGAAATAAATAGAAACCATCAGATTTGAAGGAGGAAAATTGACGGTGGAGGTTCGTTGTACTGTTTTGTTAATTGGGTGAAATTCCTATCATCAGATCGATTCTAGATCGATAGTCATAATTTGATCGCTTATTGCGTTAGGCGAAGGTGAAGGACTGACGAATAGTGGATAGGTGATATGCAATTTAGCGTCAACCGTCGGATCAACTATAAGATCGACAATTGTGATTTAGTCACTAATCGCATATCGCAAAGGTCAAGCATCAGTGGTTAATGGAGTAGCGATATGCCGATGGACCGAGAGTGCGGACCCGACGACATATGAACGCGGGTATATAAATATTTGAAGTCTGTCAAGGACCGAGGGAAAAGGAAAACAGGTATGTTTTGCGGGGTTTTCCTTTGTAAATGGTTTATAAAGAAAAATAGCGTCAATGGAAGGTTTTATGCGATAAGTATTATATAACCAATGTTAAAGAGGGGAAAGGTTATATATGTGGTTAAGGGATAATGAAGGTTATGAGGGGTTTTAAAGTCTCGATAGGAAGGACCTAATCAAAGGCTTTAATAAAGTCTTATGTGAAGGCTTGAGGTTAATTGAGGTCCCGGTAGGTGGATATTACCTGAGGGTTGACTATGTTGGTTAGTCTATGAAAAATTATCATTGATGGTTGAAGATTTAACTCCTTGGTGAGTTAAATACCTGGTACAAGTGTGTTTATGCATTTTACATGCATACTATGGGTGTAAATGGGGGTACCCCTGGCATCATTATCTTCAATTTTAATTTGGAACAAAACACACTATCTTACCTCCAAGATCTATGTATGATCTTATTCTCCGATTCTTCTGCACTTTGAATGGATTGTCCTTTGTTTGGTCTCCAATAATCTCTCAAGAACTCCAAAAGTTCTCCTACAATGTTTTATTGTAGCCTCTATCATTCATAAATTAACTTATGCGCATTACCTTCTTATGTGTACAAAATCCTTTTCATAGGAAATCTTTTCCCGCTCTTATTACAATTCTACTCGGAAATCTTTTCCCGCTCTTATTACAATTCTACTCTGATACCAAATGATGCCAAGGTTACCCCCGTTTACACCCACAATATGCATGTAAAATGCATAAACACACTTTTCCCGGGTATTTAACTCACCAAGGAATCAAATATTCAACCATCAATGGTAATAATTCATAGACTAACCAAAATATTAAACCCTCAGGTAATATCCACCTACCGAGACCTCAATTAACCCTCAAGCCTTCACATAAGACTTTATTAAATCCTTTCATTAGGTCCTTCCTATTAGGACTTTAAAACTCCTCATAACCTTCATTATCCCTTAACCACATATATATAACCTTTCCCCTATTTAACATTGGTTATATAATACTTATCGCATAAAACCTTCCATCGGCGCTATTTTTATTTATAAACCATTTACAAAGTAAAACCTTGCAAAACATACCATTTTTCATTTTCCCTCAATCCTTGCCGAACTTCAAATATTTATATACCCGCTTTCATATGTCGTCGGGTCCACACTCCCAGTCCATCGGAATACCGCTACTCCATTAACCACTGGAGCTTGACCTTTACGATATTCGATTAGCGACTAAATCACAACCATCGATCTTACAGTTGATTCGACGGTTGACGCTAAATCACATACCACCTATCCACTATTCGCCAATCCTTCACCTCGACCTAATGTGATAAATAATCAAATTATGACTGTCAATCTAAACTTGATCCGATGGTAGGACTTTCACCCAATTAACAAAATAGTACGACGAACCTCCATCGTCGATCTTCCTCGTTCAAATCTGACAGTTTCTATTTATTTCGGGTAGATAACGAGCACGAGGAATAACCACCCGATAAAGCGGTTTTTCCTCACTCCTCTGCTGCTACATTTCCTCTAATTAGTGGAATTGGAGCCAAACATAAAATACTGCTTACGATATTTCTTCTACCCGAAATCCACTTCTACTATTGCAAAACTACTTCTTCGCTCTTCCGTTTCACTTAACTTTAATTCTTCATTTAGTGTTTTTTCCTTGTGGCTTTGGGTTTTTCTTCAGGGTTTCGGATTCTGCTCTCCTGTCGCTCAACCTTTTCTCTGAGCTTAGCCTTTGCAAATTCTCCCTTTCCTACTTCTCCAGAGCTTACTTTGATCTTCCAATTGGATTTAAAGACCCATGATGATTCCTCTGAATCATTCTCTCCTCTACTTATTCTACAGAACTCTGCCTGAAACCCCTGTTACAGAACCTACAAATTCACATATATAATTCAATCATTCAATATATGTTCCACACACCTACACAGTTATGGAATAAACCTCTATATATATAAATATGAACAATTGATTACATTCGAGACTCTCTGTCTCACACATGCCTAATCTTCAGTATTAGTGGCATCCTCCCTTTACTCGGCCCATAGGCTTACATTTATACTAGAAAGGATCTTTTTAACTAATTCTGGTTCAATTCCTAGATCTACGAAACTGACTCCTAAATGTCCTCTATTCTCTATGTCCACTTCTAACTTCATTTAATTCCTAGGAACTCTCTCTAGTTCCTCGAATCATGAACTGCTTTAAGAGTTATAATTGACTTCTAACTCTTTTGTCATTACTAGCCACTCATGTTCTCCTTTATTCGAGAGTATTTACAAGATATCTCACATTATCTAATTAATGCTTATCCTACTCACTCAAAATCCTAAATGTTACATTAATTCATCACTTTGGAATCTAACTTCCTTAAAACACTGAACCCCCTATGTCTACTAAATACAATGATTTTCTCTTGGGTTGAATGCTCCTGCATCAAATGAGCTCAAAATTGGATTTGGTAGAGGTGTGAAAATAACTCATGGAGACCTGCAAAACGGAGTTTTATATCACCAAAAACTAAAAACAAAACTGAAACCAAAAGTAAAGAAATGAAAATAAATGAAAGTGGGTATATGAAAGTTACCATTGGATAATTTAATTTAATTTTACCTGGGAGATACCATTTTCTCCAATAAAAACAACATCTTCTTTTAATTAGAATTAAAAGTATGAAGAAGTTAAATTTTCGAAAATCTTATTGACCCAAATTCATCATTTATTAAATTTAAATTAAAGCAAGCAGTAAACTAGAAGAAAGCGATGTTTCATGTCCAAGGAATCGGAAATAAATAAAATCCATCTGAAATGAGAATAATGATAATGTGCTTTTGCAAAAATTATTGTTCTCCTAATATTTCAAATTTCATATTCACTCCATGACTCTCATACTATTTCAAAATTCAAGAACAACATTTACATATTACATCTTCCTTACATTATTAACGAGAACCATCAAATCTTGATTGGAGGCCTTTCTACGCCATCGGAGATATTACGTCACATCAGAGGTTACAATGCCATCGAAGATTGAAGATATTCAGATATCATAAAATTTTCAAAGGATCCCCGAGATGACAATAACTTTGAGGTCTGGTAATGTTAATTTGATTGAACAGATTAACGTGTTGGACATCGAAGGGGCTAGACATATTAGAGGACTTATGAAATAAAACTTACGATATTTACACATTTCGATATAATATGGGCCTTTTATTATTTGAATGTTTTCAGAACAAATTATTTTTGGAAGTTTAATTGATTTCGCTTCCGATATCAGAAGTCTCAATAAATATTTATTGTAGATTTTTTTTAAATGAGAATTCCAATAAAAGGAAGATCGGAATTAATATTGGATAAAAATATAATATCAGAACTCTGATAGTTCGACATGTTTTCTATGAAATTATGAGATCAAGCATTTTGAGCAGATAAAATAAAACAGGACCCATAGATCTCATATAAATTCCACGCAAATTGTTTTGAAATGGTTATGATGTAACATAAACCCATGAATCTGATATCGAAAAGTGAACACAGAAAATCGGGATTTTGATAATTCCCAGATAGAGACCTTGAATTAATTCAGAAGAAGAAATGTGATTGAAGCAGATGTAAAATGTATGAGCGTAATGGAAATTTTTATTTATTTTTAACTCAACCAGCACATGTGAGACTCGGAAAAGGTATAGGTATAATCAAGGATAATATTATTTGCTACAAGAGTTTTGTGCAAATTTTCCACTGTTTGTAGAAAATCTGAGCAATAAAGAGTCTAAACATTTTATTTCAGCTACATCGATGAGGCAAAATACGATTATTAACTCATATTTCTAATTTAAAAATGTGAATTCACGTAGGTCTACACACATTAGCGTATCACAAAATATATCAAAGAAATCACTTAGCTATACTTTAGAAAGTTATGATATATGAAACTTCTAATAAATCATATTTAAAGAAATAACAGATAATAAGCAGAGGTGGGAAGTGATATCGTAACTTCTATGTCGACGATAGTAGTATCAGGGACTTAAAGAGAAAGAATATTATATGAAAGTCCCAATATAGGTTGGGGAAGGGAATATCGGATATCGGAAGTAGGAGGCATCGGGAATATTGAGATATCAGAGGCTTTGAGCATGGCACACTTTATAAGTTATGATATTTGTGAAGGCTAATATGCCAAGTGGAAATTGTGGGGCCGGCAGCTCTTAAAGTATTTAATTTAAAAGGAATTTCCCAACTCAACTTTGTCTTTTAATATAAGTCCCCTCTAATAATTATATTAACTATCGAGAATATTTGATCAGAGAAAGATTTTTATCATACCTTTCTTATGAGGAAAGTTACGATATTATAAGGATCTGATACAAATCTTCTAATAATGCATTAATTAAATACAAAAAGGCCTATCGAGGTTTTAATGAATAGAAACAAAACTAAAGAATACCCAAATTATGATGAAACAACAAATGTTTCCCTGGACATGTTGTCGATTATAAAGGATTGGTTGTTTCCTTATCTCAAGTCTTCATAATCAAGTCAATGAAGACCTACAAAAGAAACAAAATAGAAATAAAAGGTAAACTATGAAAAAGAGAAAACTAACAATAGATGAAGATGAACCTGTTAATGCATATATGGAAGAATATTGACTATAAGTTTACCTCATGAATCTTGAAGTTCTCCCATGTGTCTCTCAAAATTCACGTGTTCAACATCATCTACTTATGAACTTTCAAATTGCATCCACTTCAAATTTACATTAGAGGACAAGAGTGGAGAAAATGAGCATTTTAGAAATACTTATGGATCAAAAATTGCCAAGCCATAGCAATTCCTTGGAATTTATTCATATATGATTAAAAAAAAATTTAACAATGTGATCAAGTTTTTTTTTTTTGCAAAAACAAGACAATCAAGCGCTTCACAAGTGTTTATGATATGACTACATAAGAACTTCTAATATGTTCTACGCATTAGGGGAATTTTGAAGTCTAAAATGGGTCTCCTAAAGAAATTATAAAATAATAATGGAAATAATAAAATAAGATTATATTACATCATCAAATTTTAGAGGGAAAAAAGAAAAACTACTTTTTCAACTCGTATTTTCACCTTATCTCCCTATGGATTTACTCAAATTTCGAGAGAGAACACTCGGTGGATGCATAATTTGATTCATCATCCAAGGAGTACCCATTTTGCATACTTTCAATGGACCCTGCTACATGAAAAATGAAAAATACATGAAAAACGTGTTTGCAATCATATTTTTTCATGTATTTCTGATTCTTCGTGTAGCAGAGTCCATCAAAAGTATGCAACATGGGTACTCCTTGGATGAGGAATTAAATTTTACATCCAACAAATACTGCCACTTGAAATTTGAGTAAAACCTTAGGGAGATAAGTTGAAAATGTAGTTTTATTATTTTATTCTTTTTTAATCTTTTTACTTTTTTACCCCAAAAATGGTGAATCGTCCCCCATGGTTGACATGATCATTTTAAATCCTATTGGTTCTTATAAATTTTATTTTAATTGTACATTTCTTTTAGGAGACCCATTTTAGACCTCAAAATTCCCCTAATGCCACTTTGCTAGAAAATGAAAGGGGATGCCAAGAAAAACTTGGATTCATTACTTGCTTATTAAATTTTTGCAATAATAAAATAAATTCAAACAAAAAAGAAATTTAAACTAAATTAATCTATTTCTAATCCTAATTACATGAAAGGAAACGTAACGAATGTAACCATTCTTTCATTCCAATTCATGCATGTATGTGTAAGTTAAACATTAGTAATAAGAATATAGTTAAATGAATAAAAATAAATTTGAACATACTATGTACACTAATTGCTAATATATTTACAAGAAGCAAATTATTTACAATCATCTTCTCTTGAAATGTCTTTTCCGGCTGAATTTCAATTGGATCATAGGAATCTAGATGGATTTCCATTAATGCTTGGAAGAGGTTCAAAAGAGGGGGTAACAGGCCACATTGTCGAAATTAACTTTCAGATACAATGGTATGCATGTAAGTCTTATGTACACATGTTAAAGTATTAACAATCTTCAGTTTAGGAGCACTTTCCAAATGTCATTCAAATGGGTCAACGAAAATGAAAGGAAATATTATAGATTCAATGGAAGATAATTAATTATAGATTGTTGGTCATTTTTAAGATGCACTCTCTTGTTGGCTTTTCTTTTGAGAAGAAAGAAGCAAGTGATAAGAAATTAACATCAATTGGAAGAGTAATACTTCTTGATGTTTATGATTATGATTTAAAACTCCATTTTCCCATTCAGCCAATGCATCAATTGAGTGTTCAATATTGAACTACTCAATATGCCAGCATAAGATATCTAAAAACTAAAAAATGAAAACATGAAACAAATCTGAAATAAAATAAAATAAATGAAGGAACAACAATGAAATAAAATCATAATTTTCAATATTATTACAACTAGTGTTACAGCACAATTGGAACTCACTTGAAACAATTTCCTTCTCACAAGAATTGGACAGAATAATGCAGTTCGAATGATAGTCAACACCAACTTGTGAATTAGAGAGAGGATCATGACTATCAATAGGAATGAGAGCTTGAGCATCATGGATTGGGATGGTTTTTGGAATGTTGAAATCATGAGTGTGATTAAAGGTTTGAAAATGAGAACCAATTGGAACAATTTCTATACTGATTTTTTCTTCATTTTCAAGTATAAACTGATTTGGAACATAAGGATTTAATAGGGAAGGAGACGAATCAACATCATCAATGTTAAAGCAGTCATCATAAATGATTTAAGGACATTCGCTAGTATTATCTTTATTCTTATCTGATGTATCAAAACAAGAAGGAATATGGAGCATATGTTCATTAATGTCAGAAGAATGATCAATAATTGTCTCTCTATATGATAAAAACTAATAAGAAATTCATGTATATCAACCTCTATGTTTTCTGGAATAACATTAAAGAAAAGAGGGGATAAATTGCTATCAACAAAAATATTAGGATAGAAGTGAAAATGAGAATCATAAGCAATGAATTTGAAAATATCTATATTTGCAGATTCTTGTAAATTCTTTCCATTTTAGATTCCAGATCATTTACTTGGCTAATTGTGCTTTCTTGAAGAACATTCTTTGGTTTCCCTGAATTTTGTATTTGATCACCATGAAAGAACTCAGACATTTCTGCAGTTGATTGCATATTATTGAAAACTTCAATTTTTGCATGTACTTGTTGATTTATAATCTGATTTTCTAAATCTAATTCATAGTGATTTTCAAATTTCGTGGCAAATGGTCTTTCAAGTTTGTTATTGATCTCTTCTTGTAGTTGTTTATCAAATTCTTACAAGCTTTGTGATAATGGTTCATTAACATGATTATCATTTATACTATAAGAGGTGTTACTAGATTTAAGAATTTATCATACATGGTTGATGCCACTTAATCATGGTTAATATGCTCTTCTAAATCATACTTTTTGATCATCTTACTAGAAGTTGAAAGAGAGCCATCAAATCTTGCAATTGTTACATACAGATTTGAAATGAAACGAAGAGATCAAATATATTCAAATCAATCGATCAGTTCAATTTCTGAAGGTTTATCTTCAACTTTGAATCTCAAGCAAATTAATTGAAATCCAACGGTAAAATCTAAGAGAGATTCATTTTCAAATCTTTGTAAATATTTGAATTCATCACATACTTGTTCATAGTTATAACCGTCAAATTTATAAATTAATTTTGTGATAAAATGATCCCAATTGTGAATAGAGGCAACTAGAAGAGATTGACACCAGTTTTTGGCTTTTCCTAAGAATGTAAGAGTAAAAACCCTGCATAGAATACCTTCATCAATATCATAAAAATAGAATTAGAAAACATTTGAATAAATTGTGAAACATGATTAAATGCAAATATATATATATATATATAAACTTTACCTTTGACAAGTGTCTTACTATTTCTGGTGGAGTAATTGGCAGATGCACATCCACAGATACAATTCCAAAATATTAATATAATATATATATACTGTTAAACTTTACCTTTGACAAGTGTCTTACTATTTCTGGTGGAGTATTGGTAGATGCACGTCCGGATATACAATTCCAAATTGGAAGTTTGAGAGGAGCCATTGTGATTAAAATAAAACTTTAAAATACAAAAACTTCAAAAGACAACAAGTTGTCAGACCCTCCTTCTAGCGCAAAAAATGTTGTAGGCTCAAAATGTCTGCCTCAACATTACAAGGAAGACCACCCGGTCAGAAACTTAAAGCAGCTCTTTTTCCATTTAAGATGGTGGTTCCAACTGGTTAAACTAGGTTCAGTTACCTTATCTCTATCTCTACTAGTTTAAATTATGTCTTTTTCTTACCAATAGAGAAGAGCCAACAGACCAACCCTCTTGCTGAGCTTAGGTAAAAAAGTGATCCTTGAGCTGATTTAGGGCTCAGCCAAGCCACAACTAAAGTTTGTCTCTTTGATAAGAGGACTTATAGAAATGTAATGATTAATCTAAATGAAAAATAATCCTAGAACACAAGTAAAAGGAAAGAAATCCTAAGCTTGTCTCAATTAGGAAGATGTAGATTTAACCCAACCGAGAGAAAAGTGATTAAATGATTGGGATTTAAATATGTCTCACTTATAATGAATATAAAACTAATTAATTAGTTCAATCAACTGATATTTTGAATAACAAACATATTTTGTTCAGAGATCTATTAACCGGAATAATTAATCAACAACATTTAGAAAGTAGTTCACAAAATGGTGATGATTATTAAATCAATAACTTGAATGGTTAAACAAAGATACAAAGAAATATTTTACAAAATATTTTTCTTGTTATATCAGAATTAAAAAAACTAATTTCTGAGTAAATAGTTACTCAGAAATCAGAGTTCAGCACATAAGAAGAAATAAATAATAACATATGATTGAGGCAAATTACTCACATAGACAATAATGCACAAATATAAATGAAAATGACACATTTCTGTCATTATAAAATGAAATTGGTATAAAAAGAATAATATTTTAAATACCAATTTATTAAAATTATTTCTCTCGCTCTTATCTCTAACATTTTTTTACAATTCATGAACTCTGCTGCAAAATATCGAGTTGGAGTAGTGAAAACTCATTGCGTCGAACACAGTCCAAAATGCAAAAGAAAAATCCCAAAATTATCTCATATATATGATATTTTACAGCTCTAAATATTCATTTCAATAGTGCTTTTAATAATTCCATAATCAAAAAGAAGAGAATACATTTCTCCATTTTACAAGCTATTATTTATAATTACAAAAATGAATTCAAAATAGGAGAGTTGTTGAAAAAAAAAATTGCTCCAACAATTTTCATTGGTCCAAATTATTTTTCCCTCTTGCTAGAGAAATTCCATTGGTTGAAATCTTCTCTTCCTCATCTTTTCAACTATTCTCCAGCCAAAACCAATCAAAATTCAATTAAAAAAAAAAAAAAAAAAAAAAAAAAAAAAAAAAAAACCAAGTCTCAGAAATAAAACATCTTCCAATCAAAACTTAATTAAATAAATAAATAAAAGGAAATATAAGTTTTTCATTAATTCTTTTAAAGATCCTATTGGTAAAAGAGATCATAGTCGAATGGACATGCACTCAACAGACGCTACGAGCAAATGAGATTGCAAAAAATTAAACTCATAAAAATAATTTTGTTTACAAATTCGAAGCTTGATCTTCTTCTAAATTTTAGACTCGTTAAATCATTGAATCTAGTCATGTAACCACTTCATAGATATTCTCCATGATTTTATCTATCCAATGAATTACAAAATAAAATGAGAATACTAAATATCTTCATCTTTACAAGCAAAAGGAAAAGCACAAACAAAATGTGGGAGATCCAAACTTATGAAGGAGTCAAAAAGTAAATGGTTTTCAAGAGGTATATGAGGTTGGAACAACTCATATTTAGTCATTATTTAATGGACCAAAGGGGAAAATATAGCATACTCATTATAATTTCTCCTACTTACGAATGTTTGTGGAAGACAATCACAATGCCCATTTGTTATACACAATATCCAAGGAGTTGAAGAAGGCAGTGTTTTCTTTCAAACAAGATAACAGTCCAAGCCCAAAAAACTAGCCTATTGAATTATATATGATAATTTATATACATGTGGAGGATTATTGGTTGCCATTAGTAGAGAATTCAAAGAGTATAAGGGAAGTCCTTAGATCCCTTAACTTAATCCCCATTTTGTTGGTCCCTAAAAACAATGGCTCGATTTCTTATGGACTTTAGGCCAATTTCTCTTTGTAATGTTATATATAAAATCATAGCCAAAAATAATAGCAAGAAGGAAAAATCCAATGCTTTTAAAGGCAATATCCTCTAAACAATTTTGTTTCTAACTGGACAATTCCAAAAGGTAGTTGGGGTTTCTCAAGAAGCACTGCACTCAATCAAAACAAAAATGTTTTCAACCTTCATCATAAAGTTGGATATATCAAAATCTTATGATCAAGTCTCATGGTTATATATTAAATTAATCTTAATCCATGTTGTTTTTCACCTACCTTTGGTCAATTGGATTGAGGGGTGTTTATCCTCAACTTCATTCTCAGAGTTCATAAATGGTTTAACAGTGCCATTCTTTCAGCCTTCTCATGGGCTTAGACAAGGATGTCCATTATATCCACTTCTATTATGACTAGTAACAGAGGGTTTGAGCATATCCATGGTTCACTCAAGAGAAAGGGAAGGCTTTAAAAGCATGAAATTGTGTATACATCATGTATTAACCCATTTGATTTTTTCTTATGATGTTTTATTATTTGAGATGTATTAAAAATTCAAGATATTCTAGGGATTTATATAAAGGTCGCAAGTCATTCATACTACACAAGATCTCTAAATGCTAGAGAAAATTACTTCAAAACATATTTTAATTCACATAGTTACCTTTCCAAAAGGGGCTAATGTATCTTGGTTTCTATCTAAAAGCTAATGAATATGGCTTTAATGATTGGGAAATTTTTGAGAAATAATGTAGCTTTGGTTCTAAAATTATTTTCTTTGAGGGGGATACTTTCCCTATTAAATTGGCATTGTAAGAAACAACAATTTATTAGCACTCCATTGTGTACATTTTAATTGGAAAATAAAATAAGATAAGGAAAAAAATCATTTTATTTTTATGGCAAGGTATGAAAGAGAAAGATGTAATGGCATGGGCTAATTGGAAAAGGCTCTCTAAGCCTAAGAAACACAAGGGATTCGCCGTTAAGAACATAAAAATTTTATTAAGGTTATGTTGACGGTGTTGGATGTCATCGACATTGTAAAGGGATCTCTCCGATGGGAAGTCCCAATTATAACTCACATTTTTTGGTGTAGGAGTCGCATCTAGCCATACAGTCCAGCCACAATTGGAAAGGTTTTCAAGATATTCCTTGGTTACAATCAAATATAATAGAAAACAACACCTATTTGGGGAGGCAATAATGTGAACTTTGTAATGAATTCTACATCCATATACAATGTTGATTCTAAGACTAACTTGTCAAACATTGAAGAGACTATCCCTCTCGACATTTCAATTAAACCTGACATTGTTGAAAATCTACATATAGGTGTGTCTTGACCTCATCGATGCACAGGAATATGGTGAAAATTTTGATTTTGAACTAGAATTTCTGAGGAGGATGCATCCAAGCAAATCTACTTTCAAATTCTACATCCAACAAGTACCCATTATGCATACTTTTGAAAAGGCCCACATTGATAAAAATTAAAGATACATTAAAGAAATGTGTCCATTTGATTAAACCTATAAGAAGATAAGCTAGGAATACAATAAAAATTAGTTTTCTTCTTTTCCCTCCAAAATTCACAGCTCTTATTTAAAATTGGTTTATTATTTTTTCTTAGAAGGCCATTTTTAGGCTTGAATTTCCTTAATGTCTACAATATAAATGGAGAATTTTAATGATATTAACTTTTAGCTCTTGAGATTCAATATTGAATGCAGAATTAAATTCCACATCCAATGAGTATCCACTCTACATGCTTCTGCGTAGGCCCACATCGAAAAAAAAATGAAAATACATGAAAAAGGCATGTTTAACACCCCTTTTTCATGTATTTTCTATTTTTTTTACTTCGAAATTTCACTAATGATTGTTAGTCTTGGAAGATTTAAGAAAAATGGAATCTCTAAATAGAATAAAATTCTTATTTACTTCATCGCAGAGACGATATGCTTTGGAGGTATTTGAGTACCCCAAGAAGATATTTTTTTTGCTTTTTGCACCAAGGTTGTTTCTATGTTCCTTAAGAACCAAGGAATAAAAACTGGAACTAAAATATTCCATGGAATATACCTAAGGAATATTCCATAGAATATACTCAAAAAATATTCCATGGAATATACCCTAGTAATATTCCCCTTGGGAACTATTCCCTAAGGATTCCACCTCAAGATTCCACACATAGGGTTCTACGACCCTGTCTTGGTTTTGTCGTTGCCTCTGCCTTCATCGGCCTTGCTCTTGGACCTCTGAAGGAGAAGTAAAAAATAAAGTTAAAGACATAAAAAAACGATTCAATTAAGAATTGTTTGGTTTGGTGCCTCCTTCTATTTGGTTTTAGTAAAACGTCTTAGGGGATTGTTTCCTCCTTCTAGTAGGTGCAAATAAAATATTCTGGGGGTTGGTTCCTCCTATTACCACAGTGACCCAAGGCCTCTTGAGGAATGCAGGCATCCTTAAGTACTATGAGGAGGCTACATACCTAGAGGGTCACTCTAGGTTTTTGCCATAGTTGATATGTCGGTGCGATGTCCACCGACAATATTTGTTTCCCTTGGGGAGCACTTGCACTGTTTCTAAAAAAGAAAGATGGAACATTGAGGTTATACATAGATTATAGGAAATTGAATAAGATGACCATCAAAAACAAATACCCTTTACCAAGAATACATGACTTGTTTGATCAATTTAAGGGAGCTTCTATCTAGGGAACTGGGGGTGTTTCCAAACTACTACCTAAGTTTTGGGAACTCGGGCTTTTCATGTCGTGGTGCGACTGAAACTGTCGCCCAAGTTAGTGGAACTTGGGGGTTTCCATTTCGTGGCAAGACAAAAGCCACCAATTCTGGGGAAATCATGGTTTCCATTTCGCGACACAATAGAAAACCGACCTAATTTGGATAAACTTGGGATTTCCATTTCGCAACACGATGAAAAACCATCCCAAGTCTGGGGAACATGGGGTTTCCATGTTCCCACCCCAGATGGAAACACATTAAGTAACTTGAGGTTCACTTGTCGTGGCACAACATGAACCAGCGCCTCAGCCCAGGCACTCGACCCAAGGGCCCTGGATTCCCATGAACCCTAGGTCACATGCCTGGGCATGGGCAGGCGAGAAGTCCCCTATGCTGCATACCTCGGTAAGAGCACCTTGCCTACCCACGCCTAGAATTTAGGTGCTTTACCTTTCCTTGGATCTAGTGATTTAACTTTCTCTTCATTTATATATTGTATGATTATGTCCTAAGGGAGCTTGTATGTATAAGCATCATGTCCATTTCTCTTGCAGCGTATACAATGAATATTAAGTCTTCCCCCTTGGTAATGTTTTCTAACTCCAATACTTATCCCCTGCCTCCTGCATCTGCAAGTTTCATAATCACTACTCACTCAAGCCACTAAGACTACGCAATGCATAGTCTCCACTACTATCCTAAATGGGAGCCTTTCTCTTCCCAGCAAGGATGCATAAAAATGAGGAAAAACGAGGTCCAAGAATGTGCAAACAATTTATCAATATAAAGGCCCATGTACGCTAGTTATGAGGAAATTAGGTTGATAACACTGCAACTATGGTTTAGGTGGACTCATGTACATGACTTCCAATGAGAACGCAACATATGGACTCTTCGAGTGCGATACTTGTAGACTTTGTCATTCTTTGAATGCGACCGATGGTTGATATTTGTTGGTGTCAACTGCTCAGGAACATCAGGTGTGTCCAACAATGGGGGAAGTATGGCCGCAAACGGGACACTTTGAATACTCGGTGTTGGCCAAAGAATGATGGAATGTTGAGCTAAAAATAATTGTCCCCTATAGCCTTAGTGATGGTGCAAGGCCCATATTGGAGCGAGAAACATATTTGACATGTCCTTCAAACCCTGCGACTACATAATTAGTGAGTAAAGCATGCATGTGGATCCAGCTAAGATCCAAGTAATTTGGGATTAGCTAGCCCTGACAACTCTAATAGAGCTTCTTAGTTTTGGGCATGACGGTTTTATTTATGCAAATTTACTAAGAATAATCAAACCAACAACAAACCACATAAAAATTAAACATATAAAGAACAATATGCACACAATTTATCTTAGGAAAACCCCAACTCTGGGGAAAAACTCAACCCAAAGAAATTGTAGTGAGTTTCTAGAGGACACAGTGGAGGATTTCTCTAAGGTTTGAGGAGCTACAATTTGTTGTCTTCCAGGTTGGTTATTTTGTGGATATATCTAACAATTGGTCCTAAGAAAACATCAATTTCATTGGATAGATTCAAGGCATGGTTCGGCGAAGTAGAAAACAATAAGGAATATGCAAAAAGTGGATTTAATATTTCATGCATTTGCGTGGAATTCAAGGAAGCAACCATTTTCCAAATCAGGTTTACTCTTTTCCTATGCTTTACAAAATAATGAAAGAACTTGTCATTTTCACCATCCTTCTCTAACCATAGAGTTTTGCGTTTGAGCCTACAAGCTACCTCTTTGTCATCTAGCAAGGCTCTTCTACTCTTCTCAAAAATAGGTTAGGATAAGGATTTTGAGTTATATTGCCTAAGTTATGCCCATTTTAAATTTTCATCACAATGAGTTTCTCCTTTATCCTAGGTGGAGGGACCTCTCCATGGCACTATGATCCACTCTTGGTGCAAGAACCCCTCCTTTGTGCCACTCTCTACTCTCTCTTAATCCCTATTTTCAAGGCGACCTGAACCTTTTCTAATATGTATTTGTTTATTGTTTGATTTCTTTTGTGGTTTTACTTTTTTTTTAGTGCTCTAATATTTTTTTTCTTCAATTTGTGCATGTTTAAAAATATTAGAAAATGGAGAAAAAATGTATAAGTGCCTACACTACTAATCCACGTTATATTCGCTCTAGCATGTGTCGCTTTAATTTTCTTTATCTTTTGTAAGTGCCATTTTCATGTTTTATTATTGTTGCAAGTGCTTTATTTTCCAACAAGGTGACCTTTGACACATTAACATAATACTTTTCTCCTCTATATTCTCACTCATAAATGAAGAGAAAATTATGGACACTTTCAAACTAAGTTGGGGGATGGCTAAACATATTTGCAATTAAGATTATCACATTTCATCATTGTGATCACGACTTATTAAAATGTATATAAAAACATTTAAATAAATTTTCAAATTGTTATGTGTTTTTTGTATTCCACAATGGCTTTGAGCATGGCACACTTTATAAGTTATGATATTTGTGAAGGCTAATATGCCAAGTGGAAATTGTGGGGCCGACAGCTCTTAAAGTATTTAATTTAAAAGGAATTTCCCAACTCAACTTTGTCTTTTAATATAAGTCCCCTCTAATAATTATATTAACTATCGAGAATATTTGATCAGAGAATGATTTTATCATACCTTTCTTATGAGGAAAGTTACGATATTATAAGGATCTGATACAAATCTTCTAATAATGCATTAATTAAATACAAAAAGGCCTATCGAGGTTTTAATGAATAGAAACAAAACTAAAGAATACCCAAATTCTGATGAAACAACAAATGTTTCCCTGGACATGTTGTCGATTATAAAGGATTGGTTGTTTCCTTATCTCAAGTCTTCATAATCAATTCAATGAAGACCTACAAAAGAAACAAAATAGAAATAAAAGGTAAACTATGAAAAAGAGAAAACTAACAATAGATGAAGATGAACCTGTTAATGCATATATGGAAGAATATTGACTATAAGTTTACCTCATGAATCTTGAAGTTCTCCCATGTGTCTCTCAAAATTCACGTGTTCAACATCATCTACTTATGAACTTTCAAATTGCATCCACTTCAAATTTACATTAGAGGACAAGAGTGGAGAAAATGAGCATTTTAGAAATACTTATGGATCAAAAATTGCCAAGCCATAGCAATTCCTTGGAATTTATTCATATATGATTAAAAAAAAATTTAACAATGTGATGAAGTTTTTTTTTTTTTTTGCAAAAACAAGACAATTAAGCGCTTCACAAGTGTTTATGATATGACTACATAAGAACTTCTAATATGTTCTACGCATTAGGGGAATTTTGAAGTCTAAAATGGGTCTCCTAAAGAAATTATAAAATAATAATGGAAATAATAAAATAAGATTATATTACATCATCAAATTTTAGAGGGAAAAAAGAAAAACTACTTTTTCAACTCGTATTTTCACCTTATCTCCCTATGGATTTACTCAAATTTCGAGAGAGAACACTCGGTGGATGCATAATTTGATTCATCATCCAAGGAGTACCCATTTTGCATACTTTCAATGGACCCTGCTACATGAAAAATGAAAAATACATGAAAAACGTGTTTGCAATCATATTTTTTCATGTATTTCTGATTCTTCGTGTAGCAGAGTCCATCAAAAGTATGCAACATGGGTACTCCTTGGATGAGGAATTAAATTTTACATCCAACAAATACTGCCACTTGAAATTTGAGTAAAACCTTAGGGAGATAAGTTGAAAATGTAGTTTTATTATTTTATTCTTTTTTAATCTTTTTACTTTTTTACCCCAAAAATGGTGAATCGTCCCCCATGGTTGACATGATCATTTTAAATCCTATTGGTTCTTATAAATTTTATTTTAATTGTACATTTCTTTTAGGAGACCCATTTTAGACCTCAAAATTCCCCTAATGCCACTTTGCTAGAAAATGAAAGGGGATGCCAAGAAAAACTTGGATTCATTACTTGCTTATTAAATTTTTGCAATAATAAAATAAATTCAAACAAAAAAGAAATTTAAACTAAATTAATCTATTTCTAATCCTAATTACATGAAAGGAAACGTAACAAATGTAACCATTCTTTCATTCCAATTCATGCATGTATGTGCAAGTTAAACATTAGTAATAAGAATATAGTTAAATGAATAAAAATAAATTTGAACATACTATGTACACTAATTGCTAATATATTTACAAGAAGCAAATTATTTACAATCATCTTCTCTTGAAATGTCTTTTCCGGCTGAATTTCAATTGGATCATAGGAATCTATATGGATTTCCATTAATGCTTGGAAGAGGTTCAAAAGAGGGGGTAACAGGCCACATTGTCGAAATTAACTTTCAGATACAATGGTATGCATGTAAGTCTTATGTACACATGTTAAAGTATTAACAATCTTCAGTTTAGGAGCACTTTCCAAATGTCTTTCAAATGGGTCAACGAAAATGAAAGGAAATATTATAGATTCAATGGAAGATAATTAATTATAGATTGTTGGTCATTTTTAAGATGCACTCTCTTGTTGGCTTTTCTTTTGAGAAGAAAGAAGCAAGTGATAAGAAATTAACATCAATTGGAAGAGTAATACTTCTTGATGTTTATGATTATGATTTAAAACTCCATTTTCCCATTCAGCCAATGCATCAATTGAGTGTTCAATATTGAACTACTCAATATGCCAGCATAAGATATCTAAAAACTAAAAAATGAAAACATGAAACAAATCTGAAATAAAATAAAATAAATGAAGGAACAACAATGAAATAAAATCATAATTTTCAATATTATTACAACTAGTGTTACAGCACAATTGGGACTCACTTGAAACAATTTCCTTCTCACAAGAATTGGACAGAATAATGCAGTTCGAATGATAGTCAACACCAACTTGTGAATTAGAGAGAGGATCATGACTATCAATAGGAATGAGAGCTTGAGCATCATGGATTGGGATGGTTTTTGGAATGTTGAAATCATGAGTGTGATTAAAGGTTTGAAAATGAGAACCAATTGGAACAATTTCTATACTGATTTTTTCTTCATTTTCAAGTATAAACTGATTTGGAACATAAGGATTTAATAGGGAAGGAGACGAATCAACATCATCAATGTTAAAGCAGTCATCATAAATGATTTAAGGACATTCGCTATTATTATCTTTATTCTTATCTGATGTATCAAAACAAGAAGGAATATGGAGCATATGTTCATTAATGTCAGAAGAATGATCAATAATTGTCTCTCTATATGATAAAAACTAATAAGAAATTCATGTATATCAACCTCTATGTTTTCTGGAATAACATTAAAGAAAAGAGGGGATAAATTGCTATCAACAAAAATATTAGGATAGAAGTGAAAATGAGAATCATAAGCAATGAATTTGAAAATATCTATATTTGCATATTCTTGTAAATTCTTTCCATTTTAGATTCCAGATCATTTACTTGGCTAATTGTGCTTTCTTTAAGAACATTCTTTGGTTTCCCTGAATTTTGTATTTGATCACCATGAAAGAACTCAGACATTTCTGCAGTTGATTGCATATTATTGAAAACTTCAATTTTTGCATGTACTTGCTGATTTATAATCTGATTTTCTAAATCTAATTCATAGTGATTTTCAAATTTCGTGGCAAATGGTCTTTCAAGTTTGTTATTGATCTCTTCTTGTAGTTGTTTATCAAATTCTTACAAGCTTTGTGATAATGGTTCATTAACATGATTATCATTTATACTATAAGAGGTGTTACTAGATTTAAGAATTTATCATACATGGTTGATGCCACTTAATCATGGTTAATATGCTCTTCTAAATCATACTTTTTGATAATATTACTAGAAGTTGAAAGAGAGCCATCAAATCTTGCAATTGTTACATACAGATTTGAAATGAAACGAAGAGATCAAATATATTCAAATCAATCGATCAGTTCAATTTCTGAAGGTTTATCTTCAACTTTGAATCTCAAGCAAATTAATTGAAATCCAACGGTAAAATATAAGAGAGATTCATTTTCAAATCTTTGTAAATATTTGAATTCATCACATACTTGTTCATAGTTATAACCGTCAAATTTATAAATTAATTTTGTGATAAAATGATCCCAATTGTGAATAGAGGCAACTAGAAGAGATTGACACCAGTTTTTGGCTTTTCCTAAGAATGTAAGAGTAAAAATCCTGCATAGAATACCTTCATCAATATCATAAAAATAGAATTAGAAAACATTTGAATAAATTGTGAAACATGATTAAATGCAAATATATATATATATATATATATATAAAACTTTACCTTTGACAAGTGTCTTACTATTTCTGGTGGAGTATTGGCAGATGCACATCCACAGATACCAATTCCAAAATATATATATATATATATACTGTTAAACTTTACCTTTGACAAGTGTCTTACTATTTCTGGTGGAGTATTGGTAGATGCACGTCCGGATATACAATTCCAAATTGGAAGTTTGAGAGGAGCCATTGTGATTAAAATAAAACTTTAAAATACAAAAACTTCAAAAGACAACAAGTTGTCAGACCCTCCTTCTAGCGCAAAAAATGTTGTAGGCTCAAAATGTCTGCCTCAACATTACAAGGAAGACCACCCGGTCAGAAACTTAAAGCAGCTCTTTTTCCATTTAAGATGGTGGTTCCAACTGGTTAAACTAGGTTCAGTTACCTTATCTCTATCTCTACTAGTTTAAATTGTGTTTTTTTCTTACCAATAGAGAAGAGCCAACAGACCAACCCTCTTGCTGAGCTTAGGCAAAAAAGTGATCCTTGAGCTGATTTAGGGCTCAGCCAAGCCACAACTAAAGTTTGTCTCTTTGATAAGAGGACTTATAGAAATGTAATGATTAATCTAAATGAAAACTAATCCTAGAACACAAGTAAAAGGAAAGAAATCCTAAGCTTGTCTCAATTAGGAAGATGTAGATTTAACCCAGCCGAGAGAAAAGTGATTAAATGATTGGGATTTAAATATGTCTCGCTTATAATGAATATAAAACTAATTAATTAGTTCAATCAACTGATATTTTGAATACCAAACATATTTTGTTCAGAGATCTATTAACCGGAATAATTAATCAACAACATTTAGAAAGTAGTTCACAAAATGGTGATGATTATTAAATCAATAACTTGAATGGTTAAACAAAGATACAAAGAAATATTTTACAAAATATTTTTCTTGTTATATCAGAATTAAAAAAACTAATTTCTGAGTAAATAGTTACTCAGAAATCAGAGTTCAGCACATAAGAAGAAATAAATAATAACATATGATTGAGGCAAATTACTCACATAGACAATAATGCACAAATATAAATGAAAATGACACATTTCTGTCATTATAAAATGAAATTGGTATAAAAAGAATAATATTTTAAATACCAATTTATTAAAATTATTTCTCTCGCTCTTATCTCTAACATTTTTTTACAATTCATGAACTCTGCTGCAAAATATCGAGTTGGAGTAGTGAAAACTCAGTGCGTCGAACACAGTCCAAAATGCAAAAGAAAAATCCCAAAATTATCTCATATATATGATATTTTACAGCTCTAAATATTCATTTCAATAGTGCTTTTAATAATTCCATAATCAAAAAGAAGAGAATACATTTCTCCATTTTACAAGCTATTATTTATAATTACAAAAATGAATTCAAAATAGGAGAGTTGTTGAAAAAAAAAATTGCTCCAACAATTTTCATTGGTCCAAATTATTTTTCCCTCTTGCTAGAGAAATTCCATTGGTTGAAATCTTCTCTTCCTCATCTTTTCAACTATTCTCCAGCCAAAACCAATCAAAATTCAATTAAAAAAAAAAAAAAAAAAAAACCAAGTCTCAGAAATAAAACATCTTCCAATCAAAACTTAATTAAATAAATAAATAAAAGGAAATATAAGTTTTTCATTAATTCTTTTAAAGATCCTATTGCTAAAAGAGATCATAGTCGAATGGACATGCACTCAACAGACGCTATGAGCAAATGAGATTGCAAAAAATTAAACTCATAAAAATAATTTTGTTTACAAATTCGAAGCTTGATCTTCTTCTAAATTTTAGACTCAATAAATCATTGAATCTGGTCATGTAACCACTTCATAGATATTCTCCATGATTTTATCTATCCAATGAGAAATCCTGGGCTTCATTTGGCCAAGTAAAACTCAACTTATGAGCTTCCTTAGTTGAAGTGTCAAAATTGCCAGAATTCTAGAAAATTTGTTGCCTAAACCAAAAATAAAAAAAATTTAATTAAAAACTAATCTTAATTAAGTTAACAATTAATACTAAATTAATTACAAATTAATTATATACCATTAAAATAAATTTTGATTAAAAATTAAAATATATTAAAATTATAATTAAATATTATATTATACTTATATTATAATTTAAATATAATAATATTATAATTTAAATATATTTGATAACTTTTTAATAAAACCATTTTATTACTTCAAAGTGGTTTTAGCTTCATTCCATGGATCGAATCTCAAAGGAGGAGGGGCGTATATAACATAAGGTGAAGAGAGGCGTGTGGGAGGAGGTGCATGGGAGGTATAAGAAGGGCCAAGTGATGGAGGTGAGACGGCGCAAACTTTGTTAATTTTTAAACAACCATCACATAATATATCGTATATCGAGATTTTAATAAGTGACATTTTGACATCAAACAAAAATGTCGATGTCCGATATTTCAATATTGTGACTTTTTATAGTATCAGAAAAATTTTATATCGGGATTTTTTTGAAATATTGCGAAAATTTTATCAGGATTTTTTATTGAGTCTTTTCATATTGGTTTTTTTATCGGAAGTTTTCTATTGGGTCTTTTTATATCTGGTATTTTTATTGAAGAGAGGAGGTGAGGTGAAGTGGGACCCATCCATTATAAACTACAGCAACTTTGGTAATTAGAAATTATACAAAATGAACTACACCCACTTTGCAATTTTGAGATTTCAGGGCTTGTAATATCTTTTTTATATTAGGAATTTGAATTAATTATCGAGATCTTGAAAACACATAATTTTAATTGTTCTACAATTTGGTTGGGCGATTTTGTAGGACCATTAGTGAAAAATAAAAATTAAAATTAATAAATACTAACTAGAAATTAATATTTTCAATGATTTGCTAATTAATTTACAAAAATTGAAATAATATACATTTTGCATATTTTTTAACCCAAGGGTAAAAATTATTGAACTTTGGATGAGCACCATTTGCAGACCGTGTAACCAAATGAAACAAAGCAAGTACTGATGGAAAACTAGTGAAAATTCGAACTCAATGAAGCAATAAAAATATAAATCAGACAAAAATGAAAAAATGGAAAAATTGTAGGACACTTAACCCAAAATAAAATATTAAAAATGTGATTTAGCCAAAAAATTATGGAAAGGGTCCCCATATTTGAAATAAATAAGTCAAAAATGGGGTGTTGAGTTTTCACTACAACATGACCAAAAGGAATGGATTACAAAATAAAATGAGAATACTAAATATCTTCATCTTTACAAGCAAAAGGAAAAGCACAAACAAAATGTGGGAGATCCAAACTTATGAAGGAGTCAAAAAGTAAATGGTTTTCAAGAGGTATATGAGGTTGGAACAACTCATATTTAGTCATTATTTAATGGACCAAAGGGGAAAATATAGCATACTCATTATAATTTCTCCTACTTACGAATGTTTGTGGAAGACAATCACAATGCCCATTTGTTATACACAATATCCAAGGAGTTGAAGAAGGCAGTGTTTTCTTTCAAACAAGATAACAGTCCAAGCCCAAAAAACTAGCCTATTGAATTATATATGATAATTTATATACATGTGGAGGATTATTGGTTGTCATTAGTAGAGAATTCAAAGAGTATAAGGGAAGTCCTTAGATCCCTTAACTTAATCCCCATTTTGTTGGTCCCTAAAAACAATGGCTCGATTTCTTATGGACTTTAGGCCAATTTCTCTTTGTAATGTTATATATAAAATCATAGCCAAAAATAATAGCAAGAAGGAAAAATCCAATGCTTTTAAAGGCAATATCCTCTAAACAATTTTGTTTCTAACTGGACAATTCCAAAAGGTAGTTGGGGTTTCTCAAGAAGCACTCCACTCAATCAAAACAAAAATGTTTTCAACCTTCATCATAAAGTTGGATATATCAAAATCTTATGATCAAGTCTCATGGTTATATATTAAATTAATCTTAATCCATGTTGTTTTTCACCTACCTTTGGTCAATTGGATTGAGGGGTGTTTATCCTCAACTTCATTCTCAAAGTTCATAAATGGTTTAACAGTGCCATTCTTTCAGCCTTCTCATGGGCTTAGACAAGGATGTCCATTATATCCACTTCTATTATGACTAGTAACAGAGGGTTTGAGCATATCCATGGTTCACTCAAGAGAAAGGGAAGGCTTTAAAAGCATGAAATTGTGTATACATCATGTATTAACCCATTTGATTTTTTCTTATGATGTTTTATTATTTGAGATGTATTAAAAATTCAAGATATTCTAGGGATTTATATAAAGGTCGCAAGTCATTCATACTACACAAGATCTCTAAATGCTAGAGAAAATTACTTCAAAACATATTTTAATTCACATAGTTACCTTTCCAAAAGGGGCTAATGTATCTTGGTTTCTATCTAAAAGCTAATGAATATCGCTTTAATGATTGGGAAATTTTTGAGAAATAATGTAGCTTTGGTTCTAAAATTATTTTCTTTGAGGGGGATACTTTCCCTATTAAATTGGTATTGTAAGAAACAACAATTTATTAGCACTCCATTGTGTACATTTTAATTGGAAAATAAAATAAGATAAGGAAAAAAATCATTTTATTTTTATGGCAAGATATGAAAGAGAAAGATGTAATGGCATGGGCTAATTGGAAAAGGCTCTCTAAGCCTAAGAAACACAAGGGATTCGCCGTTAAGAACATAAAAATTTTATTAAGGTTATGTTGACGGTGTTGGATGTCATCGACATTGTAAAGGGATCTCTCCGATGGGAAGTCCCAATTATAACTCACATTTTTTGGTGTAGGAGTCGCGTCTAGCCATACAGTCCAGCCACAATTGGAAAGGTTTTCAAGATATTCCTTGGTTACAATCAAATATAATAGAAAACAACACCTATTTGGGGAGGCAATAATGTGAACTTTGTAATGAATTCTACATCCATATACAATGTTGATTCTAAGACTAACTTGTCAAACATTGAAGAGACTATCCCTCTCGACATTTCAATTAAACCTGACATTGTTGAAAATCTACATATAGGTGTGTCTTGACCTCATCGATGCACAGGAATATGGTGAAAATTTTGATTTTGAACTAGAATTTCTGAGGAGGATGCATCCAAGCAAATCTACTTTCAAATTCTACATCCAACAAGTACCCATTATGCATACTTTTGAAAAGGCCCACATTGATAAAAATTAAAGATACATTAAAGAAATGTGTCCATTTGATTAAACCTATAAGAAGATAAGCTAGGAATACAATAAAAATTAGTTTTCTTCTTTTCCCTCCAAAATTCACAGCTCTTATTTAAAATTGGTTTATTATTTTTTCTTAGAAGGCCATTTTTAGGCTTGAATTTCCTTAATGTCTACAATATAAATGGAGAATTTTAATGATATTAACTTTTAGCTCTTGAGATTCAATATTGAATGCAGAATTAAATTCCACATCCAATGAGTATCCACTCTACATGCTTCTGAGTAGGCCCACATCGAAAAAAAATGAAAATACATGAAAAAGGCATGTTTAACACCCCTTTTTCATGTATTTTCTATTTTTTTTACTTCGAAATTTCACTAATGATTGTTAGTCTTGGAAGATTTAAGAAAAATGGAATCTCTAAATAGAATAAAATTCTTATTTACTTCATCGCAGAGACGATATGCTTTGGAGGTATTTGAGTACCCCAAGAAGATATTTTTTTTGCTTTTTGCACCAAGGTTGTTTCTATGTTCCTTAAGAACCAAGGAATAAAAACTGGAACTAAAATATTCCATGGAATATACCTAAGGAATATTCCATAGAATATACTCAAAAAATATTCCATGGAATATACCCTAGTAATATTCCCCTTGGGAACTATTCCCTAAGGATTCCACCTCAAGATTCCACACATAGGGTTCTACGACCCTGTCTTGGTTTTGTCGTTGCCTCCGCCTTCATCGGCCTTGCTCTTGGACCTCTGAGGGAGAAGTAAAAAATAAAGTTAAAGACATAAAAAAGGATTCAATTAAGAATTGTTTGGTTTGGTGCCTCCTTCTATTTGGTTTCAGTAAAACGTCTTAGGGGATTGTTTCCTCCTTCTAGTAGGTGCAAATAAAATATTCTGGGGGTTGGTTCCTCCTATTACCACAGTGACCCAAGGCCTCTTGAGGAATGCAGGCATCCTTAAGTACTATGAGGAGGCTACATACCTAGAGGGTCACTCTAGGTTTTTGCCATAGTTGATATGTCGGTGGGATGTCCACCGACAATATTTGTTTCCCTTGGGGAGCACTTGCACTGTTTCTAAAAAAGAAAGATGGAACATTGAGGTTATACATAGATTATAGGAAATTGAATAAGATGACCATCAAAAACAAATACCCTTTACCAAGAATATATGACTTGTTTGATCAATTTAAGGGAGCTTCTATCTAGGGAACTGGGGGTGTTTCCAAACTACTACCTAAGTTTGGGGAACTCGGGGTTTTCATGTCGTGGTGCGACTGAAACTGTCGCCCAAGTTAGTGGAACTTGGGGGTTTCCATTTCGTGGCAAGACAAAAGCCACCAATTCTGGGGAAATCATGGTTTCCATTTCGCGACACAATAGAAAACCGACCTAATTTAGATAAACTTGGGATTTCCATTTCGCAACACGATGAAAAACCATCCCAAGTCTGGGGAACATGGGGTTTCCATGTTCCCACCCCAGATGGAAACACATTAGGTAACTTGAGGTTCACATGTCGTGGCACAACATGAACCAGCGCCTCAGCCCAGGCACTCGACCCAAGGGCCCTGGATTCCCATGAACCCTAGGTCACATGCCTGGGCATGGGCAGGCGAGAAGGCCCCTATGCTGCATACCTGGGTAAGAGCACCTTGCCTACCCACGCCTAGAATTTAGGTGCTTTACATTTCCTTGGATCTAGTGATTTAACTTTCTCTTCATTTATATATTGTATGATTATGTCCTAAGGGAGCTTGTATGTATAAGCATCATGTCCATTTCTCTTGCAGCGTATACAATGAATATTAAGTCTTCCCCCTTGGTAATGTTTTCTAACTCCAATACTTATCCCCTGCCTCCTGCATCTGCAAGTTTCATAATCACTACTCACTCAAGCCACTAAGACTACGCAATGCATAGTCTCCACTACTATCCTAAATGGGAGCCTTTCTCTTCCCAGCAAGGATGCATAAAAATGAGGAAAAACGAGGTCCAAGAATGTGCAAACAATTTATCAATATAAAGGCCCATGTACGCTAGTTATGAGGAAATTAGGTTGATAACACTGCAACTATGGTTTAGGTGGACTCATGTACATGACTTCCAATGAGAACGCAACATATGGACTCTTCGAGTGCGATACTTGTAGACTTTGTCATTCTTTGAATGCGACCGATGGTTGATATTTGTTGGTGTCAACTGCTCAGGAACATCAGGTGTGTCCAACAATGGGGGAAGTATGGCCGCAAACGGGACACTTTGAATACTCGGTGTTGGCCAAAGAATGATGGAATGTTGAGCTAAAAATAATTGTCCCCTATAGCCTTAGTGATGGTGCAAGGCCCATATTGGAGCGAGAAACATATTTGACATGTCCTTCAAACCCTGCGACTACATAATTAGTGAGTAAAGCATGCATGTGGATCCAGCTAAGATCCAAGTAATTTGGGATTAGCTAGCCCTGACAACTCTAATAGAGCTTCTTAGTTTTGGGCATGACGGTTTTATTTATGCAAATTTACTAAGAATAATCAAACCAACAACAAACCACATAAAAATTAAACATATAAAGAACAATATGCACACAATTTATCTTAGGAAAACCCCAACTCTGGGGAAAAACTCAACCCAAAGAAATTGTAGTGAGTTTCTAGAGGACACAGTGGAGGATTTCTCTAAGGTTTGAGGAGCTACAATTTGTTGTCTTCCAGGTTGGTTATTTTGTGGATATATCTAACAATTGGTCCTAAGAAAACATCAATTTCATTGGATAGATTCAAGGCATGGTTCGGCGAAGTAGAAAACAATAAGGAATATGCAAAAAGTGGATTTAATATTTCATGCATTTGCGTGGAATTCAAGGAAGCAACCATTTTCCAAATCAGGTTTACTCTTTTCCTATGCTTTACAAAATAATGAAAGAACTTGTCATTTTCACCATCCTTCTCTAACCATAGAGTTTTGCGTTTGAGCCTACAAGCTACCTCTTTGTCATCTAGCAAGGCTCTTCTACTCTTCTCAAAAATAGGTTAGGATAAGGATTTTGAGTTATATTGCCTAAGTTATGCCCATTTTAAATTTTCATCACAATGAGTTTCTCCTTTATCCTAGGTGGAGGGACCTCTCCATGGCATTATGATCCACTCTTGGTGCAAGAACCCCTCCTTTGTGCCACTCTCTACTCTCTCTTAATCCCTATTTTCAAGGCGACCTGAACCTTTTCTAATATGTATTTGTTTATTGTTTGATTTCTTTTGTGGTTTTACTTTTTTTTTAGTGCTCTAATATTTTTTTTCTTCAATTTGTGCATGTTTAAAAATATTAGAAAATGGAGAAAAAATGTATAAGTGCCTACACTACTAATCCACGTTATATTCGCTCTAGCATGTGTCGCTTTAATTTTCTTTAGCTTTTGCAAGTGCCATTTTCATGTTTTATTATTGTTGCAAGTGCTTTATTTTCCAACAAGGTGACCTTTGACACATTAACATAATACTTTTCTCCTCTATAGTCTCACTCATAAATGAAGAGAAAATTATGGACACTTTCAAACTAAGTTGGGGGATGGCTAAACATATTTGCAATTAAGATTATCACATTTCATCATTGTGATCACGACTTATTAAAATGTATATAAAAACATTTAAATAAATTTTCAAATTGTTATGTGTTTTTTGTATTCCACAATGGTTCATTATGATATTCTTGTGCGGAGATTTCTGTGTGCGAAAAGCTCCACACAAGAAAACTCCACACTACAGAAAAAACTTGTTCATTCCATAAACCAATTTTCTTAATTTATTCTTCATCTATTATTCTTTTTTCTTCAACATTTTTCTCATTAATTCTTAATGAAACTACTTCCTTGAGAGGTTTTGGCTATGGCATATTAAATTCTTCAGTAATATCAAAACCTGAATCTCATATAGAGTCAAATAGCATTGTTGGTTCTTCAATCCATTCTTTAATCTCCTTATAGTGTGAATCTCTTTGATTTAATGAAGCAAACATAGCCTTTTTATCTTTTTTAGAGTTTCGTAATATTCTTAAGACTAAATTTCTTCTCCCAATCTACAATGTAACCATATTTATTACTTATTAATCATTTTCTCGTATTTTGCTTTATTTCCATAAATAAATGTCAATTAATGCCTCCTTGCTTTTGCTAATTCCTTTACCAATTTCTATAGTCATTACTAAACCGAAAGTGATGCCAACTATAGTGATTTTCCAAAAGTTGTGTAAAGAAGTAGTTTCTCCTTCTAATATTAATTATTTTGTATCTACTTCAGTCTATCAGTGTTTGCCTCTAGTGGGCAAAGAAAATTCAAGTGGTTTGTGACCACTTTTCTTGTTATCTGCTTATGTGAGAAATTTTAATGGAGGAACAAAGGGAAAAGGTTGCATTAAAAATCAAAGTTGACCATTTATAGCACATGATCAATTCGTTATAAATTATTTTTTTTTTAAATTTGGAAAAAAAAAAATCAGCCTAAAATTTTAAAAACTTCATCTGAAAAACCTATCCACATTTCACGTCAACTGCGAAATTGAAACAATGTGACCCTTTGATGTAATTGTTTCGGATGAATTCTGTAAATAAACTCGGCCAAAACATCATTTTCGCAGTCACATTATTCATGTGCAGCTTTTGAATACCGAACTTCTTTCAATCTAATTTTTGGAGAAAAAAAATTGGGTTGGATTTTGAAAGCGAGTTTTTTGGGTTGAATTTTTTTTTTTTTCTTTTCTTTTCTTTTGTTGTTCAAAATTTTGGTGGACTGAGGGTTGCGAGCCTCCCAATCACATTTATCTCCTTTCTAATTGAACTGGATAAAAATCTTGAACAAAAATCCCATGAAACCTAGAATGAATAAAACAAACCTTAATAAAAATCTTCCTCTCATTTATTAAAAAAAAAAATCTCAAATGCATTATTCTCATCTAATATAATTAACAGTTTTAGAAAATTAGCAAACAAAATATTAAAGATACGATTCTAGCAGAAACTTAGTCTCCAAAATACTGGAAGGTGAATCATTTAGGAGCTGAGATCCTAAAGAAGGACATTGAACAAGGCTAGGTGGCCTATAAGTCAGAGTACCCACATACGATAAAACATAAGGAAGATGAGCAGGAAGAATTTTCATAGGTTTTGTAGGGGACTCGTAAACGTCTTTAATTTCTACTTTGTATTCTGATTGGAAGAGTACTCTAGCGAGCACCGGGCGATCAGGCGCCCGGGCAGATGAAGTCATGTCAAAAATGCTAAGTTGTGACCGCCTGTGTTCCTTTTGGTGGTTCATATGGCCTTGTCGTAGGGCGCTCCCATGTTCCTTGGTCGCTATTGTGCCCAGGAGGCACCAAATTTCGATCAGGCTGGGAGGGTGGGCCTACCTATGGGCATCTGGGCACACGAGAAGATATTATAGTGACATTTCCAAATGGCAGTGTCAGGCACATTCATAATGTTATGTATGTGCCTAGGATCAAGAAAATTTTGATCTTTATGTCCACAATCACAGATCAGAATCTAAAGGTTGAGTTTTTCAAAACACACTAGATAGTAAAGGATTTACTAGTTCACTGCAAAACTTTTCATCCTTAACTCAAACCTTTTTGATGCACTTTCAGTTGCCTGTGAGGTGTGATATTGATTTTTATCTCTTGTGCAACTTTAAACAAGATGAACAGCTTCATCAGTCACACATAGTCAAATTTCAAAAAATCTCAAGTCACCTAGCCTCATCCGGCCCTCCTAAACTGCGCATTATGCAATTCTAGCCCTCAAGCTACAACCTTGCCTCTTGACACTAAACAATGTGCAGTTCCTACCTCCTAGGACTACAATATTACTTATAATGTAATTTGAAAACATTTTGTATTAATCATATTTTAAAACAAAAGTATTTTCTTTAAAAATAAATTGATATTTTTTAATCTTTTATTGAATTTACATTTTCCTGAACAATGTCCAGGACTATACAATAGTAGGAGGGATCCTTCATTGACAAAAACATAATACCTCACTACCATATTTTTTTGGTCCTTTGTACCACCACTTTCCCACACTTTCCAACAACCAATTGGCCAAGTTTGTGTAGAGCTCGAACGTTGTGCTAAATTTTGAGAGTATGGGCATGGACCAATATTGTTCGTTTCATCTAGAGTATCATTCACAAGAAAAAAACAAATATATATTATATATATATAAACTATAATATATATATATATATATATATATTATTATATATATATAATAAATAAATTAAATTAATTAATTAATTAAATTAAATTAAAATAATAAATAAATTTAATAAATAAATAAATAAATAAAATAAAATAAATAAATAAATAATAATAATAATATAAAATAAATAAATAAATAATAATAAATAATAATAAATAAATAAATAAAATTAAAAATAAAATTAATAAAATTAAAAATAAAATAAAATTAAAAATAAAAAAATAAAAATAAAAATAATAAAATAAATGAAAAAAAAATAATATATAATATATATTATAATATATATATATATTATATATATATATATATATATTATATATATAATATATAATAATGGAACCACAGCATGAACGCTATGTGTTAGTGTCAAATAGTCACAGTGATCAAATTTACTATTTTCATGTTCTTGGAGTCTTAAGTCAAATTATAATATTTTCAAATTAAAATTGACATGTCTCTTGGTCTTCAAAAGGTCCTAAGTCATTGTCTAGGTGTCATTGCTACTCTCTCCACTTATTCAAAGTCACAAACAATCATCTGGTCATGTCATCATTTCTTGTCATAAGTCACCAAATGAGTTAGTTGGTCACTATTTTTGTCATGGTCTAGAATATTTGATAGCAATCATTATATTAGTCATCAATATCAATTTATGGAGTCATGTCATATGTTTCATTATGGTCATTATCATGGGAGTTAGCAATTAGGGAATAAAGTGTTTTAAGAGAATCAAAGTACATATGCTTCACATGGATATCTACCTTCCTATTGAAGAAACATTGTTGTCGTACAAATCATATCATCAAGTCATTTTGTCATAAGTACACATGATGTCAATCCACTATCAAGCCAAGAAACAAATTTTCAAGTTATAAAGGAGCATCAAAGATTTTCAAAACTTCATTGTATCCTTCCAAGATCTCAATAATTCATTTTTACCTCTTTGAAGATATGCCATAGCCATCAGAGATTTGAATTTCTTCATCATTTCCCTTGCTCGTTGCTTGTTGCATTTCTAGCCTAAGTGTGTGTTTTTCCCTTTTCACCCCTCTTTTCTCACTCATTTCAAGAAATTTCGCCCCCATTATCTTCCTAACATCTATTCCTACCCTACCATAATTTTCTTAGAATTTTTCCTACTCCCCTTCCCTCTCAATTCCCTCCTTTGAAATTCGTTGCGCTTTTGACTATGTTTTTGGTCATCATTTTCAAAATATGTTTTTGACCAAATGAAGATGAATTTTGTAAAACCAAAGGAGGTTTTTGTTAAAGACAGACCCAATCACAATGACCTCCTTCTGTTTCTACACAAGTACCATATATTGGGATATATTCAACTTTCTTGGAAGCCTATTTCAGAAAATCAAATTCTCCATTTTTTCTTGTATGTTTTAGTCATTATTTTTGTGGCACAGATTTCAAGAAAATGGAAATAATTTCCAAAAATTGAGAGAGTGTTTTCTCCAAAACAACATTATCTATAAAAAATTCTCCCAGTATTGTAAAAAGTGTTATGGTTAAAACTATATCATGTAGGTTTTAACCCCGTACAGAAATTACCTGCATACGAATTCTAAATCACAGAAAAAGTAAACAATGCAAGAGCATAACATATAAAACACATATAAACAGAGATTTCCCACTAGATACCAAAACCGGGACTGCCAGCTTGATTTTTCATTATGTTCCTTTCAATGTTACAATACATATTTATACATGTCGAGCATCCAATATCATGGACGGAAAACCATAGCGTCCAAAACCATGGACCGAAAACCATAGGTAGGTTCACCCAACCTAATATAGGGTCCAAAAAAAATTTCCCAGGGCGCTGCACCGGACCCCGTAGAGGGGGGCTATCCGCCCCCTTGTGACCCCCCCGCTGCACAATCGGTGCAACAAAGGGGGGGCTCCGCCCCCCCTCTAACCCCCCGGTTCACTACGTAGGTTATTTGTGGAAAGAATATAACACAACCCAACAATCTCCACTTGTTGTTTTCTTTCCACAGGGGAGCTTAGTCATTTTTCTAGCCCTGGAACACCCATTGTTTCTCTACACCAAGAGAACTTCTCAGAGCTCATAGATTTTGTCAATGCATCTGCAGTATTCTTCAAAGTGTCCACCTTTACCAGCAACACCTTTTTTCTTCTATCATATCCCTCACTAAGTGATACTGAACATC
>APFE031672946.1:145535-165337 GCA_000404065.3 Pinus taeda | reverse complement strand
TCCTCGAACCATCTTGTAGGTATCCTTCTTGAACACTGTCTTTACACCTGCATCATCCAACTTGCTTACAGAAATCAGACTTCTGGCCAACGCAGGAATATGCAGAACACCCGAAAGGGTTCTAACCCTTCCACCTTGCACTTCAACTTTACTTTTCCACGACCAATGATTCTAGCCTTCCTATCATCTCCTAAGAAGACATCACCACCATCGTATTTCTCATACTCGCAGAACCACTCTCTATGGGGAGTGAAGTGAAAGGATGCACTGAGTCAATCAACCATGCCTCATGATCTACATGTGTACTTGAAGAAGCCAAGTACACATCCCCACCTTCATCTGAGGTGGTTTTCGCCTCTGCAGAAGGAGCATCATCAGATCCCTTTCCTTTATCAGGAGCTTTTTATTTACACTCCCTTCTGAAGTGCCCTTCCTTTCCGCATTTCCAGCACACCACCTTTGTAGGTTTTCCTGGAGATTTAGATCTCCCTCTAGATTTAGATCTCCCACTCGATGACTTATTTTTTGTTTCTGTTCTGGGACCGTCCTCGTACAGACAAGGCATCACCATTCTGGTTGTCCATATTTTTCCGTCTCATCTCCTCCGTTAGCAAGGCTGAGACTATTTCATCAAACTGCAAAGCAGTTGCATTGCTACCTATTGCAATAACCAGACTATCCCACGAATCTGGTAGAGAACACAACAGAATGATGCACTTATCTTCATCTGAAATTTTAATATCAACAGATGATAACTGACTTACCACAGTGTTAAATGCATTCATATGCTCTGTCACCGAGTCTCTATCTTTCATCCTCAGGTTATACAGCTTTTTCCGCAGGAATAGTTTATTCACCAGAGACTTAGATTGGTACAAAGTCCCTAACTTGTCCCACAGAGCCTTCTTCGCAGCTTCCCCTGATACATTCAGCAATACTGAATCTGAGACACACAATTGTATTGTGCTCTTTGCTTTCCGATCCAACTTCTTCCATTCTTCATCGGTCACTCCCGTTGGTTTAGTACATGGATCTACTGTGATCCATTGATCTTTATCCACCAACAGATCCTCCATCTTGAGTTTCCACAACTCAAAGCTCTGACCATTGAACTTCTTAATCTCTATCTTTCCGCTGCTCGCCATATTCTTTCACCACCAGAATCGATCTCGCAGATCTCCCATTGAACAGGGTTTACCACAGGCCCGAGCGAAACCCCTCAACAATAAAGGCGTCCCCTTGAAGCCAAAACAGCTCTGATACCAAATGTAGGTTTTAACCCCGTACATAAATTACCTGCGTGCGAATTCTGAATCACAAAAAAAATAAACAATGCGAGAGAATAACACATAAAACACATATACACAGAGATTTCCCACTGGATCCCAAAACCAGGACTACCATCTTGATTTTTCATTATGTTCCTTTCAATGTTACAATGCATATTTATACATGTCGAAGCATCCAATACCATGGATCGAAAACCATCACGTCCAAAACCAAGGACCGAAAACCATAGGTAGGTTCGCCCAACCTAATATAGGGTCCAAAAATAAAATTTCCCGGGGCACTGCCCCCGACCCCCTCAAACCCCCCGAACAGGGGGGCTGCCGCCCCCACTGTGACCCCCTTGCTGCATAATCGGCACAACGAAGGGGGGGCTCCGCCCTCCCTCTACCCCCCGGTTCACTACGTAGGTTAGTCATGGAAAGAATATAACACAACCCAACATATCAGTTCATATTTGACCCATATTTTTTCATTGCGCTTCTGGAGAATTTGTTGCATTTCTAGACAATCTCTTTTGAATTCAAGTTTGAGAAGGCTTAAATGATGATTTTGGATGGTTCAAAGATTCCAGGGTGTATTATACATCCCAAAATTTCTTCACAGTTCTTATTCAAAGCTTAAAACCTCTTCCAAATCATCAAAAGATCAAGCCAAATATTCGCTACATTTTTGCTAGGAGTTGTTGTATTCTTGAGAAATTTGTTGTGTTTCTGTGTGAGTAATGTTTTTACTACATGTAAAGAGTTAAAGTGAAACAAGTTTAATGTAAATGGTAAATTAGATGTTTTGATGGCATTTTAAATGTAAATGTCCTATGGTTAAATTGAACATTGGATACTCTTTTAGAGATCGGACCAGTTTGCTAAAATGAGCAAAGTATGTTCTAACTCCTCCTAGGTCTTAACAGAGATAGGATAGGTGCATGTACCTGCTTAGTTGACTTTTTGAAGATATAATTTGACCTCCTTAGGAGGAACTCAACCTCATCTCATATATGAGGCTGAAATGTAATGTGATCAAGGGTTGGATACTAGAGGTAGCACTTTTGAACTAGTGTACTTGATATTGGCAGAAATAATGTACAGTTGCAGCTATTTTTATGGGATCATTTGTTATGGTCAGTGACACTGTTTTTCTCCAATTTTTCTTATGCATATGATTATTAGATACTTTAAATAGCTATTCATATTTCTTCTGATGCTTTATTTCTTAAGTTTTAAACAGAAATCATTATCTCAATATTCTGTTTTGTTTGAGATTAGCATTTAAATGTTTTTCTTTCAGACAAGCGAATTCATGCATCTACTCATTTATCCTCTTTAATATGATTTCCTCATTACCATACTACAATGACAAACCATTTGTGTCATTGATTACAACCACCTTGCCTCATTATATGTTTGCAACTGATCTTTTGACCTACTTGGCCTAGTTCCTAGACCTTGTGCTTCTTATCCAACAAACCCTAATCAAGACCTTACTAAGCTGATAACTAGCCTAAAACCCTACTATTCTCCAGTCACTTACATTGACTATGAGGATTGATTTAGTGGCAGCCCTCTCTGATTTGGCAAGGCTAGCTACCAAGTCCAAAATTGGCCTAAGGTTACCTCTTTGGTTTCCTTTCTCAACCTTGGGAAAACTAAGGAGTGCTAACACTATGTACAATATTTACAAAACAAATCAAATGCTTAGGAAAGAGCCTAAGCATAATGCTTCTTGAGATAAATCCCATTTCTGGGCTCCGAAAACACATTCCATTCAAAATTAATGAACTCATAAGCACCCTTCTTCAAGACCCTTTTAACAATGAAAGGACTATACCAACCTTACCATTCATGATCATGAAATATGTAAATCCACTTTACAGTCTCCCCCAACTACTCCCGGTTTGATTTATGCGAGCATCATTTGTTGAATTTACATAATTGTGTCCTCTTTCCAATCAATTTTTTACTTTGTAAAAGATGAAAATAAAAATGTAAAAGAAAATCCAACACAATTCAAATTGCATATATTTTCCACAACCAAATATCACCAAGTAACCATAATATTGAGTCGAGATTAATTGTTTATGTCACTCCCAACCAACATATAAAATTTTAATTTTGTATTTAGGACATGTTCTAGCCACAATTGTTCTTCTATTTCCCGCAACTAACCTATATGATGGGGTCTCCTAGTGGGATTACCGAGTGGATGGCACAATGGGATACTTCCATGGCTAGTGATGGAAACAAGCCACTGATTAGAAAAGTAATAGCATTATCCTAAAGGGGGACCCGAGAAGGTAGAGAAAGGCTTGTTGAATATATACATATTATTCCACATAATAAACTAGAATCATTAAAGCATAATAACATTCATTCAATAATAACCATAGCTAAGCAACAAATTAGTTCATTAACTTAGTATGTAATTAAAACAAAATATATCATAAACATAACGAGAATAGTCCAACCATATCTACAACACATGTATGAAGAAGTGTTGGCTCATTGAGATTCTAATTAAAAGTGCAAGATCTCAAGTACATTGTTACATAGATGAAACACTATATCCAATAGTGGAACATGAAGCCACAACTTTCTTCTCCAAAGAATGATCTATCTCATATGTATTACAAGAGAAGCCAAGGAAATACCTCTAGAATCCCACCCTTTGCTTGAGTTATGAGGAGCTATTTATAACAAGTAGCAATTACCTTTGGGCTTCCTCATGACTCTTTGACTTCTATGACTGTTCATATTCTATACATGGATCATTACATTCCAATGTGTGGCTATTCACATTCCACACGTGCCCTTGTCCTTGCATACCATTTATTACATAAGACAACTTACAAATGAGACGACAGCTATATAAGACAAAATTGATAATGGGACAAAGACTCATAAAATTTATAATTCAATTTCTTCTACATGGAGCTCATTTGTACTGGAAGAGTGCCATGCTCTGAACTTCATTGAGATGTCTTTGACCCGTACTAACAAGTACCCCATGTAGTGCATCTTCACCTCCAGTGCCTCTATCAACATGTTCTTGGATTTTGATTTACATTATCCCATAGCCATGAAAGCTTCATATGAGCTTTGACTTGTGCGATGGCGTACTGTAGAATAATGTCCTTGGTTACCTCCAAGCATTCATGTTATGTTTCCTTCTTGATCTGCTTAATGTATTTCCTAATCTTCGAGAAGATCATCTTCCTACCTCTGATTGCTTCAAGTGTACCTTTTAAAGGCATCTGATGCTTCTGTGTTAGACTCAAAACCATTATGTAGTTGATTATATATTGTCATATTACTAATCGATTGTTCTCCAAGACACATGTAGTTTTGGTGGTGGAGTCTCAACTGAACTCTATCCATCTCTGTGGCAATCATGTCTTTCTTCTCCATATGTTGTGAATCATCTGGATACTTGGAAGCCCACTCCCAAAGATGACCGAATGTTTTTTTTATACCTTGAATATTTCACCACTTCATGTGCCTTCTTTTGAATGCCAACAAAAGGAGAAACCACTTTTTTTAGAAGAATCATCTCATCGTATAAACGCACCATGGTGTCTCTATTGGCCCCAATGCCTATTGCATGGTCGATTTCCATTCAGCAATGTTTATGCTTTGTCATGAAAACTATTAATTCTGTATCTTAATATGTTATTCATTTTTCTTCACCATAGCAAGTTCTCTTCTCATCCTGGCATTATCATTCAACAATTACTCAGAATTATCCTGTGTCATTATAGCGAATGCAACATTTACCGTCATAAAAGCTTTATGATTCCTTATGGTGTTGGAGGTTATCACCTTCTCTATAGAAACTGAGACTAGATTTTGAGTATCCTTGGGGAAGAAACTATTCCTTTGATGCACGATCCTCTTATTAATTTGATCAAACGTTACGCTGCATACATTCGTTACTATGTTATTCAGCGAAGGTGTTATCCCTATTTCCCCGAATGGAAGATGGCCACCTGTAAGGGGAGGTTCCTATGGAATCCATGCTTTTTCATCCATGGTTTGCGTGGTATCTTCTTCCTCCAACACTTCTTCTTAAATATCCTAAGTCAACTGCTCTTCTTCCAGTCTTTGAATTGCTTCCTCCTCCTAGGACTATCTATGTTGTTCTTCTTCTATCCTTGTCCTCTCTTCTTCTTCTTCTTACTTATGGAGCAACTCATCATGCTTCTCCTTCTCCTATTCTTCTTCTGCTTCTCTTCTCCCCTTGTCTACTTGAATAGATCCCATGATTAAAGGATCAACTTTCCATTACTTGTTTCTCTCACATGTAGATTCATACTAGATCGTTTTCTTAGGATATACTTTCCTTACTTTAGGTTTTATCTCCTCCTCCTCCTATACCTGTAAGTTTTGATCTAGTGGATCATGGGGTGAACTAGTCTCCATCCCTGGATGTGTATTCATGCTCACGCTGTACTAGTTCTTTATCTTCTCATATTCTGTTGTGGACATTTATGAGTACCCCGTATTGTGATTGATTCTTTCACATTGTTTCCTAACCACTCGCTTGGGATCATATCCATGAAATTATTTAGAGACAAAGTGTAGGCAGTCCATATCCTGTATCTCTACTACTATCGCTTTGTGGCTCTTTAACTCATATAATCTAATCCTCAATGGAAATATGGGCCAAGGGGGTTTCTTCCTTTTGTGAATATCCTAACAATCTCGTGTCCATTTGATTTTATACTTCTTGCATGACCACCTTGTTGGTCACATATTGCGGCATAATATGAGGGGATATATGACAACCAAAATGTTTATATATGTATCATCAGGAGCTACAAACCAATCTACGATATCTCAGAGTGACTTGTTCACCTGATCGATCATGCAAGGAGGATCAATCTCGAATATCATCTGAAATATCACTTCAAATAAGTGTTCATCTAATTTTTCATATATTCCTCTCAAGCTTAATTCTGATAACACTCTATAGTGGAAGTAATCTGGAAAATTATCGTTAGGGGTCTAGTTCCAATTTATTCCCGGGAACGCATATTGTGCACATATCCCATCTAAGAGAAATGCAGACATGTAGAATTATGGTGCTTGGTTCACCCTCAAATATGTGCTTACCTGTCCCACCTAACACTGCAGCTCATATGATAATATATCTTCCCAATTGAAAGCTTTGCCATGTTTCACCACCATATTGAGCGTATATATCCAATTCTCCTTGAACACCTCAGCGTTCTTGTTCCCATACAATCGATAACACATGGCTATCAAATTATAATATACATTTCTAAGAATATTTTTCAGATAGACTATGGATGGGTGATGGCAAAACTTGGTAGTCTCTCAACACCATGATTTTATAATGTCACTTTTGTCAAGGTGTGCCCATCTCTTGTGGAAGTTATCATTTGCATATTCACTAGGGTTGAGAATCTTATAATATGTTTGCATGTCTTCACCATAATACGTGGTGAGTTGATCGCTACTCTCACTGCAAAGTACAAGGTGAGATTGATCCATATGTGTAATTATCCACTCAATCACCTCCACACATCCTGGATTTCTTGATGATGATGTATGCATGCACATATTATAAATCCTCAACAAAACTTTCCTACATGAATGTGTTGTATATATTTCTCCATGTGAACTTTGTAGTCTTAAAAATAAATCACCATGTGTCTGCATATATGGGAATGTTTGTCTTTGTAACTTCGACAGGTTCATTAGTGCTTTCTTCTGAGAGTTCCTTGGAGGTGACTTTCTAAGCTGGCATGACTCCAACAGATGATGACATGGTGAAAATACTTGTACCACGAACACATGTTTGAGGCAACACAATCATAATAACAATATTAGCTTAAAACAACTTACTTATGCAGCAATACTTGCAAATCACTTACAAAGAGCCATCACAGGTGATTGGACATGAAAATATATGAACGACAGCAAAAAATAACTTTCATGCATGAGAAAATAGGCATGCAAACTAGAAGGGCGCATTGTCAAAGCATGGAGGGGTGTAAGGGGTCATTTAGGACTTTGCAATGTACTCATGTGCTCAAGCAAGTGGAAAAAATAATCAAGGGTGCATTGGCACACTCTGAGGGGTCAAAGGGGTGAGTTGTTAGGTCTTTGTGCCTTCACCATGTGCTCATGTGCTCAAGGAGAGAAAGACGGCGCATTGTCACATTATTAAGAGATGAAGGAGTGGGTTGGCCAACCTTCAGGCCTTCATAATGAGCTCATGCGCTCAAAGGAAAGGAAGGCACACTATCGCACTCTGAAGGGACAAAGGAACATGTGTTGTGTCTTCCTGATGTGCTCAAGGGAGGGTGCAATTCTTTGTTATGAAGAACTACGCTTAAGAGGAAAACTTTGTCAATTTGGGCACATTTTTTGAGACTGATCATGCTTCGAGCTCAAGAAGTTCTCTCTACCTGTTGGAAGCTCAAAAACAAGTTTTAACAGTAGGATTTGATGATAATATTGAGGGAAAGAAAGATCTAAAAGTTTATATAGTTATTGTCACATTCATGGTGGAATATGAAAGGTTAAAGAAAGTGAAGAGTTTCTACATGCAACAATGTATTAACACTTGTAGCATAAATATTAAGCATAAACACCAACAAACAAATTGAAAAAAAAAAGGAACGAAAGCAAGAAAATCAAGAACGACAGTGAAACCGCGAAAGGAAATGAAGAGATTAGACATACAAAACTTACTTGTAGCGTTGGTTGATGAATAGCCTCTTGTTATACAAATGAATGATTAACTTTGTTGATATAAATAAGTTTACATGCAAAATTGATTCATGCATGACTAGCACTTATTGATGAGCAAAAGGAGTAGTTAATGGAAGTTAAGTGGGATCTTATTTTCTAGGAGTGCGCCCACATGCAATAAGATGTCTCATGGATGCACCAAGGAAGAGTGCATATCTTCGATACGAAGGAGTGCACTCAAGGTGGGTGCACTTGCTCAGTGTGAAGGAGTGCGCTCAAGGAGGGCACACGTATTCATCCCAAAGGAGTGCACTCAATTTGGGCGCATGTCTTCACCAACTTGGAGTTCATTTTTGGTTTTTAGAGTGATTTTCTCACTTTTGTTTATTTTTATGTACTTCTGAGTGTTTTTCGAGTGTATTCATGGCGAGAAGTCAAGTTTCTAGGTCAAGAAAGATCATGAGTTCACCTAACCATGGACTAACTAACTCAATCACTTCTAATGGTTAAGTGATAATTCTTAGGAAATATTGACTTAGGAGGATGTGGCACTAAGATAAAACAAATGAATAGAAAATCAAACAACATGACAACACAAAGGAGCTTGAAATGACAACTAATGTAGGAACCTAGGCAAAAAAAATTGCAGGGTCGTTGTCGCAGCAACAATAGGTTCTAGTAATAAAGAGTCTTTAGAGCCTTTTCAAGGGAGAAGGGTTACGAAATCAAATCATGAGAATGATATACATAGAACATTTATCCTCTAAGAAGTGATTTTGAAAGGGTCCAAAGTCACACTAGAAGTGTTCAAATGTGTGGAAAGATTCAGTGGAATCTTACTCTCAGATTGGATGCTTCTGTGATTCATGATATAATGATTAATATCTTCCAGAAAATCACATGAAGAATTATTGGTCAATGTGTTTTGAACCTCAATCTAGGTTCATCATCAGGACCAGGCTGAGAAGAAAGATCAACAGGTTGCTAAAATATATCTCAGAGATGCAACAATTAGTATCCAACGTTCAAATGAAGAATTAATAACAAGGAGCATTAAGGGATAAAATTGATTTAGTCAATAGTTCTATTTGACTTTTGAAAATTAGTTTATTTATTTATTTATTTATTTTCAAAAGTCAAATAGAACTATTGACTAAATAAATTTTTATCCCTTAACTCTCCTTGTTATTAATTATTCTTTTGAACGATGGATACTGACCATTGCATCTCTAAGATATATTTTAGCAATATTTTGATCTTGCTCCTCAGCCTAATCATGAGGATGAACCTAGATTAAGGTTTGAAACGCATCGACCAATAATTCTTCTTGTGATTTTCTACAAATCTTACTCTTTAATAGGTTCTTTGTTGGCTTGGAGAATCATGGATGGAAATAAAGTGAGGGGGATGTAAAGCCATGGGTAAAAGGAAAATGGAACTATTTTATTTTCCTTGGGCGTGCACTATCAATTCCATAGTGAAAACATCTGAATAATCGGTGATGCTTTGATGGATGTCCAAGAAAATATATGGCATGAAGAATGGAAATATGTTGAAGATAGGGTTGGAGGTAAAAATGGCCCATGAATGGTCAATGTATCCAAAACTTCTCATTAATAGTGATATAAAAATAAAGAATGGAGATGATGAATTATTGTGATACAAAAATGCATCCTAACGAACATATGCAGTGAAGGTTGGTCGTGCATCATTATTTGCAATGGATGTAGGAGTTAAGAAAAATGGCGGTAAAGATGAAAGGTACACTAAAGGAAAATAATTTATTTTGGCTAGATTTTTCAAATCGGGTGCCTATTTGGGATTTCTTGCAAATTAGGGGCCAAACAAGTGACCAATCATTGGTACAATGTGTAGATAGCATGAGGGTTCAATTTACACATGTTTGTAGGATGTCAGTTTACCAAGTTCGGGCAGTGTTGGGCTAATTTATGTACCTAAACTAACACAAGTATTTATTATCAATTCGGGTTGTTTATGATTTGAGGCAAGTTCACTATGTATGAAGATCAGATATAATCAACCTCAAAAGATAATTTATTCAAAAGCAATACATCCTATAACTCTAATTCAACTTGTTTATAGTAGAGGAAGAATATTAAGATGGTTCTTGACTCAAGAAGTCCACCTTTGCCTCAACTATTACTTAATGAATCAGAGATTAAAATCAATAATTTGAGATGGATAAATTGTTAATGAAATAAGCTCTTAACTTAAGAGACACATAAAGTATTTCATCATAAGTTATTCATCTCAATACTCAAAATCATAATAAAAACCACTTGCATGCATATCAAAGAAACTAGTTGTAATTCATCATTTCAACAGAAGAGATGCCCAACTTGAACACTTGTGTTTCTTCAACTCAATAAAGTGATGAATCATCCAATAACTAAAGCACTCAAATACCATTCATGAATCATAAAGCAATCTGAAATAAAGCTATGAAAAACCAGTTCTACACTAAACAAATTGCAGAAAATAAAACTAGTTAACAATGAAGTGTACTTAGCTTGGAATGGGGGCCCTCAACCCTTGCCTTGCACACTTGAGAAGTGATATCAGAAGCTTAAATCAATTACACATCCATAGAATTGAGCACAAAAATGAGAATATCACAAGTCTTCAAATTAATTCTTCAAACCAAAAGTATCACAGCATAAAAGTATCATAAGTCAATGTATGAGCCATCAAAGTTGTGGCTCTTAAATAAGGAGTCTCATGAAACAACCTGATCTACATTCACTCTAACAAAATTATCTACTCTAATCCATCTATTCAAGTCGAATTCACTACCCTCATCCCAAGAAATATGACCAATATCATGGAATCCCAAAGCTGCCCTATTTAGATGGGATTTCTGGATAACTAGTCATGATTGACTAGCTCCAAATAGGCCTAATAAAGCTCGTTTTGTTGGAACTAAGCATAGGTGGCTTGGTCCTAGTTCCCAAGTTTCTCATTCATGTATCCCATTCGTTCTCAAGTGGCCTGCATCCATATTAACCATAGAGTGATTACGGGAATTTCTAAAATTGCCAAATTTGCACTTAAAATCAAATTTTTATAAAAACTTTAGAAATTGACAAATTAAAGCTAAATACCTTAAAGGACATCAAATATACATCAAAATGGAATGAATGGAGTAAAAATGGATGATAAATAGATGGTTAGGTAATTTTCTTAGAGAAAAATAAGACCAAAACTAAGGCCCAACATCTCTCCCTTGCTTATCATCAAGCATGTCCCCATGCTTGCTTGCTCCTCTTGGAACCTCTGCCTTCTGTAGTGGATGTTGTACCTGTAGCTGTTTCCCTGCCCAAACAATCAAATCCTGATTCATGCCTGTCCTTGAAAAAAGCTGCTTTAACTTTTTGTTTCTCATATTGGGCCTGCCACATGTTTTTGTCCTTGAGCCATTTGAATGCTTGCTTAGACAGTAATTCATTTCTTCGTTTCAATCTGCCTACTTCTTCTTTTAATTTTTCATTTGTTTTGATCAACTTAGCATTATCCTTCTTATGTGCTTTGTTTTCTTCTGTTAATTTCTTTTCCAAGATCTTGCTAATTTCCAACTGATCAGTTAAGTCTTGGATTTTGGCCAAATTGATTTCCTTTTCAAAGTCTTGTGTTGTTTTCATTAATGATGTTTATACCGCATCATCATCATATGTGGAATCTCGTTCAAGGACTTCTTGTGCAATATCATGTTCTTCTTGTTTTCTGGGAGAATATGCCTCTACTTCTTTGTCTAAGTCAATAGGACTCTTGTTCCTAAAACTCCTAGGAATTGACATGACAGATACTTCAGTTTCATGCATGGCCATATTTCTAGCTCTAGTTCTTGGATATAAGGGGGAAGTCAACAAGCTCCTATTTTCCTGTTCTATCTTGTCCTGTGCTTCAACAATCTGTTCAGTAAAATGATTCTTAATCATGAATTCTCTCCACACTATGCCCTGTGACCTCACCTGGTATTCCACTAGGATTTTGATTAATCCTTGATGGTATATCTGTGTTGCTTTAGGCTTGTGTTCCTGTTTTACTGTTTCAATCATTCTTACAAGAATCCTATATAGGAAGTATGGTAAATTAATCCTATCTTCCCCTCTGATGCGTTGTAAAAGTCTGACATGATATAAATGAGCAATGCTATATCCACGATCACAAGTCAAGAATTTTTGAATAACCAAGACTAGTTCTCCCCATGGTTCATTAAACCACTTCCTGGGTATCCCTTTTGTCCTATCAAATGTTCCCTTACGGTTTTTCTCTAAGAAGAAAGTCCACGCTTTCTCCTTGAAGTGGAGGCCTTTTTGATACTTCTCCCCTATCATTGGCAAGTCTAAGGCTTTGGACAAGTATTCTTGTGTTACCGGGACAATGATTTCTCCTACCCGAGTCTGGTCTTGACTGAAATTATTTATAAAGTCTTTGGTTATCTCATCAGAATGGCCATTAAATTTCTGTAAGAAACCTATCATCCCTGCCTGATACAGTTTTTCTACAGTCTCTTTTCCCCAGCTTTCTATCTGAAATTTTGGTTCTACTCTGTTTGCCATTGTTTTTGTAAACCAATCAATATAGGCCTCTGTTGTTACTAACTTCATTTTAACAATAAAAATTTATGACTTGTTGTCTTTTTAAAATGAAATTCAAGAGGCAAAGATGCTTACCTTCAACCTCAAACTCAACTCAACTCTGCCCTTTTTTTAGCCTCTGTTATATTCCTTTGCAAAAACACTGTTTGAGTCCCCTGTTTAATGTAAACGACACCTGTACATTTCTTCTGTTAATACACAGATCTCTGTGTTTTTTTTTTTTAACTAAAAACACATGCAGCAATAACCATGTTTACTCATTGCAAAAAACATGATTTACTGTGTATTTAAAGGAACAAAAGAATTTGGCTCTCGGCCTGTTCATCAAACCAAAATTTGTTAAAATGTTCTCGGCCTAAGGCCCCAACCGCATCATAAAATCCTGCAATCATAACTTGCGGCCTTATTATCAATCAGGACTGCTCAACAAAATTACTCATCCCAAACAAAATCAATCGAATATAGCATTTATTTGAAAGGATAGGCGCGCATGGCTCATCATAAAAACACAGATTTGAAAAACACTCTCGACTTCAACCCAATATTCACAAACTCGCGTCCTCAGCATTGACATTATATACATAACACAGCATGACTCAATCAATCCTACTCCAGCCAATGACAACTTGGTATGCGTTCCTCTGTTCTGGTCAAACTACAATTATATATTTATATTGACATGCACAGGCTCTCAACTGATAGCGCGCAGCAAAAAGGGTATGTTAAACAGTCAGCATCATTTAAGTGAAACACTAGTTAATAATCAGCGCACTTATAACCAACCTATGGCGCTCCATGCCTCCCCTGTTTCAACTAACTCTCCACGTTTCATGCATCATATTCCCCATTTAATTCAGATCCTTTCAACGTGTGATGCATGCAATATTTTAAACTTTAAATGCTGCCTGTTAACTACTGTTGCTATACCATAATCGACGAATAAAAATCTGTTAATCTATCCATAAGTGCTGTCAACTTGGAGTTATCGCGGGTTCACAGTGTTACCTGTCTGTCAAATGAGTGCGTGGAATGCTTCAAATCCCTCTTTCCTCGGCTAATCAAACTGATGGCAATGCAGAAAATCTGTTAGTTTGATATCAACCATTCATAACATATCATCGTCGCCGAGCAAAATAAGCTCCAGCCTTACCTTGGTAGATCCAGAAATAGGCTTCCTCTGCGCATAAACCTCGGATTCCTTCTTTTAAAAAATCGCTTCAACTCATTCCACCTCCATTTTACTGTGTTGTGGCTGCAATGTTATCTCTCTGAGCTTATGGCAATGAAGACTGTGGTTTAAACAGCGCAGGGGAGGTCGGTTTATGACCGTTTCATGGTTGTACCACGCCTCTCATTCAATGGTATTTTCATGCGTGGTTTACATGGCCGTCCTCTTTGACCAGTCGCCCGACTGTGTCATGAGGATGGCCGAATTATTGTGGCATACGCATGACTTTTCCCCCGTTACATTCTCCAATGGCCATAGGTTGCCACGACACCGTGGCAAATCGTACCTGTGTGCTGGCCTGTTGTGTGTATGGTTTAACATTTTATTCATTACCACAACATCTGTCAATTATGGCCACACCATCATGCGCCTACATTGCAATGATAAACACTATTCATTACCTGGTCGCCGCAATACTCATATTAGCTTAGGGTTTATTGCAAGTGTTTTGTTTGTTCACACATTTGTATACCTTTGCTGCCCTCTCTCTTGTCATATGTTATGCACCCCAGAATGTTGGAAATAATACTGAGGGGGGGGGTGAATCAGTATTATCACATTAATAAAACTTTTTCATTTCCATAACCATATTCATATATGCTACTTCCACAACTTCTTATGATTAAGTTAATTGATATTCAATGAGTGCATTAGAACATTATCAACCATATTATCAGTTAACAGATGCAGTAACATAGAATAGATCATCACACATAAGGCACACACATGAACACCATGATATAAGGTGGAAACCCAATGCGGGAGAAAACCACCTACTGCAAGTCATCTCAATCTTCTTCTTAATAAGAAAATCCTTTTACAATATTTGTACTGGTGCAGTCTTATACCAGTACGGGAGCTACAACCCCCTTTGCTCTTGTACTAGCCGATCCATTTACTAGTACGCAGGCTGCTACCTACTACAATTCTCCAAAGATTCCCCTTTGCTTTTGTACTAGCTTAAGTACTAGTACGTAGGTGCTGGCCTACAATCTTCTCTCCTCCAGGTACCACGTTTCATCAATTTTCATACTGGATACACTGAAGCACAACACATAATCTGAAAGGCCACATTTCATCCAATTTTCATACTGGACCCAACAACAACATTGAAGCACATAAACAATCTTTTGAATTACCCAAGCACTAGATCAATACATATATAAGTGAGTCATCAACCAGATCTAGTCCATCAGATTACATAAAGATGTGTCATTAAGAACCTGATCCATTCATCCATCAATGTATAAACATTTAATCTCACTACTGTTATCAGAACTTAATACCAGAAATGAGACATCACTTCAAAACCCAGAACACAGCAATGATAAACATGGATAGCTAAGTAGATTTCATGAGAAGTAAGCAACATCACCCATATAACAGCTGCGTATAAGTACACACTGTTTCCAACTACTTCCCTGCGTACGTGCGCACTCTGCCTCACAAACTTCCTGCATACGTGCGCTCTGTGTCCAATGAACTACCTACGCCCCTCTGCATCTGTAGCGCTTCTGGAATTGCGTATCTGTGCACATGCAGCGCTTCTGTGCCTGCATATCTCCGCACTTTTCTTTCACTGTACTTGCGTACCTGCAGATATAGATAATCTCAAGACTTCAAGAATAACCCAGACTGTCAGATCTACAGATCTAAACATGCGTCGAGGAGATATCAACCCATTAGTTGATCCAACTTGTAGTTCTCATGTTTCTCCTTGATTTAGATCTAGCTATCTCTCATAACCCATCACTAGAATTTCAGATCTAGCTTCTTAAGATATTCAACCCAAAAGCATACACAAGCCAAATGATCTCCTTTGCTTTATATAGGCAAGCTCTTCCTTAAATCATGGATCAATACGACAGGCCAAAACCATAATAACACAATTCCATCGGCTAAATACCAAGAGTTTAAACATAAGAAACCCCACATGTTCTTTTCTCTGCCTTGAAGTAAGTGAACTAGGGGTACACACCTCCTGAACGGGATAACTGTGGGTATGTACGCACTTTATGTAACACCGGCCTGTGTGTACGCACCTTCTGTAAGGTGTACCTACGTACCCCTTATTTTCTTCAATATTTGATAGTTGATCATCAATATATGCTGCTGACTTGAAGTACTATGATCTATCACCTGAATGGGTTGCCATCAAGGACAACACTTTAGCCATAATGCCAACAATATCCCCCTTTGGACTTGATGGCATAGCTTACTTTTGAACTGTCATCTGATCCCTTTTTGTTGTCCAGTAACCCATGCACTCTGTCACATCTGATATTTCTTCTGTAGATTCATCTGAATGTATACAAGTGAGATAATCTTCTGTGAGAGGGTTTCCATCAAGTACAACACATGCATCATAATGCCAACAATCTCCCCCTTTGGACTTGATGGCAACAACACCAAATCACTCTCCCCCTTTGACATCAAGGGCAAAGGGTTATCCTCCCCCTAAGAACATGCTCTCCTTGAATATAAACCAGATCTGCTGAAGTCTTTGAATGAACTCCCCCTTTGTATATGCCATGGTGCTCCAATCTGATAATGCTCTTTCTGAGAACAAGCTGAGATGTCTGCTCTGCTATATAGTTTTGTTCATGCTCAAGCTCCCCCTGACTACAAAAAGATGTTCTATAAGATGAACATGACTCTATATATCATAAATGACCTTCCTATCACCAAAAGACTCAATACATACATCCATCACCCATCATAATGGTGATACACCAAAAGTTTACATATAATAACATTATTCATCCCAGGCATAGTGGGGAAACCAACATAGGTCGTTACATGACCTGAAGAGATGACTGCAATAGAGACACACTATTACATCATGAGAAAAGACCAATCACCTAAGATAAATATCAACAACAACACTGTATGATCTGCTTCATAGTATCTGTCAACAACAACTAGATCAGCAACTTGCATTAGTGCATGAATCATCAAGGTATGTCCGCATCAACAGAATTTTCACATTCTATGTGAGAAACACCATAGTCATCATGATCATCATTTGGGAATATCTGCATATGTACGAAACAACCTATCATCATATAGGTAAGAGCTCATCATCATCATGTCTTCAATAATGCAACTTTGAATAATCATCCCTGTATCCAGCCGACAATCCTCATCCATTTGTGCCAAGAACAACCTGCAATATATGATCTTTATGCATATGGCGACAACATCATATGAGAGACTTATCATCAAGTGAATTCAAGCTATGTACTTCTCCTTATCCTCATTAGAGAATCAACCACAAATCTGATCATGTGAACAACTCATAGCAAGATGAATCATTTAAGCATCATCACCAAGGATTATTACCCATAATTCCAACAATGCATTAAAAACATATGCTCCCCCTAAACTAGTGCCATCTGTCAAATCTTATCAACAAGAAAAAAAATCAGCCATTAAATGCCTTAAGACAGATACGCAGGTTTTCATTATATGACCTGCGTGGCTCCGCACATCATCTTTCGCTCTTCTGCGTATCCACACACCTATCCTTCTGTGTTTCTGCATACTCACACAGACAACCTTCTACTACAGTGCGTACCCATGCACCTGTGCCATCAGTTGGGCCGCGTACCCCACACACCTGTTGCTTCTATTGCGCTGCGTACTTCTATGTACCTCCGTAGGTTATCCTTCTATCGCGCCACGTACCTCCGATCTTGCTACACACCTCTTCTTCTGTCTTGCCACGTCCGTCTGCATGTGCTCTTTTGTTACACCGCGTATATACGCACTGCGACTATGCCTTTGCTGCGTATCCTCGCACTTCCACTGTGTATCACCTGCGTTCGCCTGCATTTTCACAGTGAATGATCTGCGTACCTTTGATTAGAACCCAATTAACATTCTTCTTCTGTGCCACTGACAATCAGATTCCTAGATCTGATCTTGTGCTTGAGAGATCATACTTCATAGATTCACTTCCAACTTCACTTTCCCTATTGTCTTTCTTCAAACAATCATATACGCGATTGTGCAGTATCCAACTCGCGTATATATGCAACTTCCCTTTATCGAGTTTGCATATGAGATTCAGGACAGTGAAGTTTTGTACTTTCAAATCCCTCTAATTTTGGTATGTCTGTACATTGTGTTGTGCCACCTTTTTCTGACTGTACTTCCTTTTTCTTCCATATCTTCAAATGTGATGATGACATTTTCTCCTTTTGATATGATGCCCATACTTTGTTCCTGCAATTCTTGGCTATATGTCCAAGCTTGTTACATGCATAAAATCTTACATGTTTCATATTCCTCCTATAACAATCAATAGCTTTGTGACCAAACATATTGCAAGCAAAGCAATATCCATAAAAGTACCTTGATTGAGATGACCTTTCTGTATAATGGTCTTGAACTCTTCTTCTTCTACATCTAGTTGCAACATGTCCAAGATTATGACATACATAACTTTCAACATTATTTATAGGAGGAGTAAAGGATTTTCTTTGAGGAATCTCTTTCCTTGGTTGATGATGAGATGGATCTTTCATTTCTTCGTTGATCACTTTAGATTTCTCTTTAGAGTTCCTTGCTTCACCTTGTGAACTAGATTCACCTTCAACCGATTCATGGAAACCAAGACCAGTCTTTATAGCAGGAGACCTTTGACTACTAAGAATATCATCCAAGACTTTAGAGATATCTTGAAATCGTAAAAGCTTATCCTTTTCTTCTATTTTACCTTTCAAGATATTTACCTCAACCTGAAGTTGTTCTTCCTTTTCAAGAGATTGCCTTTTCAAATCTTCTTCAGCTTTTCTTCCTTATTCCATTTGTTCCCTTAGTTTGAGAATCTCCTTTTCTTGTTCTTCATTCACATTCTGTAGCATTTGACGAACTCTGGAGGCACATTCCAGTTGTGTTTTTAAACTGATAACTTCTTTTTCCTGTTTTTTCAATACCTTGGAGTAGATCTATATTCTTCTTCTTGGCTTCTTCAAGTTCTTTCTTTAGTGAGAGGGTCGTAGCTTCAAGACTTTCATAATTACTGGATCTATCTCTGAGATTCTTGATGGTTGTGCTCCTTTCATTGACTTCGTCCTGCAACTTCCTTACCTTGTTTCCTTCTTCTTGCTGGGCTTTTAGCAACTTTTGATATTTGACCTTGACTAACTCCTTTACCTTTTTGAAGTCACATTCCCTTTTGTTCAAAAGATCTTGTTGATCTCTCATTATGTCTGAAAGCCTTTTAAATTTTGCCTCTATTTGATATCTCTCTTGTTCACCCGTAAGAGAAAATTCAGATGGTTCACTGACACTTCCAATTTTTGCATATTCAGAGGATAGCACATTCATACCTGATAGATCATCTTCATCTTCATCTGAATCTAAAGAGCTTCTTATATCTAATCCCTAATCGATTCTCCTACTGTCATAGTTCTTTTGAGATGTCTTCTTCTTCTTCGGTGCTTTCTTCTTAAGCTTCTTTCCCATTGTTCCACAGATCTCCTTCAAGTGATCAAGCTTCTATGAAAGAACCTGCTCTGATACCAATTGTTGGAAATAATACTGAGAGGGGGGGGTGAATCAGTATTATCACATTAATAAAACTTTTTCATTTCCATAATCAGATTCATATATGCTACTTCCACAACTTCTTATGATTAAGTTAATTAATCTTCAATGAGTGCATTAGAACATTATCAACCATATTATCAGTTAACAGATGCAGTAACATAGAATAGATCATCACACATAAGGCACACACATGAACACCATGATATAAGGTGGAAACCCAATGCGGGAGAAAACCACCTGCTGCAAGTCATTTCAATCTTCTTCTTAATAAGAAAATCCTTTTACAATATTTTGTACTGGTGCAGCCTTATACCAGTACGGGAGCTACAACCCCCTTTGCTCTTGTACTAGCTGATCCATTTACTAGTACGGAGGCTACTACCTGCTACAATGCTC
>APFE031672946.1:41446-124635 GCA_000404065.3 Pinus taeda | reverse complement strand
TCACTGAAAGCAGTGACAAAACTAATAGAGAGAGCCCTCTCTGACTACAGCTGAGGCTAGAAGCTGTAGCCCAAAGATTGGTTAGTGGTTACCCCGGCCGTATTCTCTTAGGAGTCAAAGAGAACAACCTGGGTGTTAACAGTGAGCATGAGTTATTTTGGCCTGTTCTCGTTGTTCTTCTAACTTAATTATTTCCAGCTGCCTTAGTTGTAAGGAAGAAGTTGGTGCTTCATCAATATATTGGACTAAGGCCAAAGAGGGAATTTCCAAGGGAGAAAATCTGATGGAGGCTTTCTGCATTATTCGATCCTCCCATAAAGCATATATTAAAGACTAGTGCCAATTTTTGTGATTTTGGTCAATGGTTCACTTAATGATTTTGATTAAGTTTATATTTGTAGATTCAACTAACCCATTCCCCTGTGGGTAGTAATTGGAAAAGTATTTAAGCTTGAAACCCCTTTTGAGTGCAAATTCAGTCATTGCATTACCAGAAAAATATGATGCATTGTCAAACATTAAAGAAGAAGGCAACCCAAACCTGATGATTATAAACTGATCTATGAACTCGATGATATGTTTAGCATTATCCGTCTTGAGTGGAACTGCTTCTACCCATTTAGTAAAGTAATCTATTGCTATAAGGATATATCTATGTTGTTTAGAAGAGTGAGGAACGATCTCACCTATTATGTCCAATCCCCATTGATCAAAAGGTTGCTCAATGTTGACTAGTTGTAGTAGCAAGGATGGTTTCTTTTGTCTCCCAGCAGCGGTTTGGCAAATTTGACATTTCCTCACGTAGTTATGTGAGTCTTTGAATAATGTGGGCTAGTAATAGCCTGTACGTAAGATTTTATGTGCAGTAGCGTCTCCAGCATAGTGTCCGCCTGCTGGCCCGTCGTGGAGTTCCTGCAAGACTTTCTCAGCTTCAGATTTCTCAAGACATCTAAGGAGAACAGAATCAAAATTTATTCTAAAAAGAACATCGTTCACAAGCTGATATTGTTTGGCTTTCAACCTTAGAGATCTTTTCTTGGTATGATCAATGTTTGAAGGAGCATATCCATTCTTTAGATAATAAATGATATCAGCGTATAATGACTCAACATCGTTTAAGCTTACCTCGTATATTTGTATCTTTGTAGATGGTGTTTCGGAGATAAGCGATGCTCTAGCCAGCATTTTGCAAAATCCTTGACCTTTAAAAATACTTGTTGGTTTGATTTCTACATCATAAACCTGTTAGACAGTAACCCAATTGGCTCTTTTCTCACCCACATCTTTCTGTACTAAAAGATTTCTTACCGTTGGAAACAGTACTATGATTTTTGTATGGGTTTTGACTAAAAAGGGTCTGAAATATTTAATTGCTTTGAAAACAGCGTAAGCTTGTTTCTCCACATCTGAATAATTTAACTCAGCCCCCTATAAATTTGAACTGAAAAAAGCAATTGGGGCTTCTGCCTTGCCTTGATTTGCTTGAGTGAGTATTGCAACATATGACTTATCAGAGGCAAATGTATATAAACAAAAGGATCAGAAAAATTTAGAGTTGCTAAAGATGGAGCATTAACAATTGCTTGTTTGATCAAATTGAATGCCTCATACTCGTCTTGGCCCCATTTAAAGTTTGAGTTATTTTTAATCATTGCTTGTAAAGGAGACACGATTTTTGAAAAATATGGAACAAATCTCTTTACAAAGTTAGTCTGGCCAAGGAAAGATTGCATGGCTTTTTTGTTGTGAGGTAGGGGTATTTCGGAAATCTCCTTGATTCTGTCAGGATCAATATGAATTCCGGATTTTGACACTATGAATCCAAGAAGTTTTCCTTCACTTAATGCGAAAAAGGATTTTTTTGGGTTAAGTGAAATTCCATACCTTTGACAATGTCAAAAGATTTGTTTTAAATCTCTAAGATGATTGTTTCATTTCTTGGAATATACAGTTATATCATCCAAATAGATTACCACTGATTTGTTAACTAATCCCTTGAATGCGATGTCCATGGCTCTCTGAAATGTGGCACCAGTGTTGATCATACCAAAGGTCATCTTTTGATATGTGTAAGTACCCCATTTGGTTCTGAATGTGGTTTTTAATTGATCATCGAGATGTACCAACACTTGGTTGTATCCTGAGAATCTATCCAAGAATGACATTAACTCTGATCCCGCGACTGCCTACAATGTTTTCTCCATGGGAGGCAAAGGAAAATTATCCTTTTGTCAGGCTTTATTAAGATTTCGAAAGTCAATGCAGATTCTGATGTCTCCGTTTTTCTTCCTAATGGGAACCATATTGGAAACCCATTTGGAATGTCGAACGGGAAAAATTATTTTGGCTTTCAATAACTTATTGAGTTCAGATTTGATCTGGTTTTCTAGATTGGGATGGATCTTTCTCAACTTTTGTTGGACAGGTTTTTCATCGTCTATCATTGGAATAGTATGTTGGATGATGGAAGTGTCATAAGTTTTGAGTTCATCGTAGTTCCAAGCAAAGACACTTTTACATTGTCTCAAGAGACGAATATACGCTAATTTTTCTTCAGGAGCTAGGCCAAGGCCTAGGTTGATATTCTGTGGTTTGGTATCAATTCCTAGATTTACTAATTCATAGTTCAAAGTTGAACTTTGGAGTTTTGAATTGGTAGATCTTTTGAATCGATCTTTCAAATCATAAAGGTCTTCTAACTTGACTACAGACTTAGGTATAGCATTTTTAGTGCTATTTTGTTGCAATTGTTTGTCATGTTGGTCCTCATCGATTATTTGATTGGTGTAGGATCCTTCAGATATGAGGAAACTCGCGATATCAGGATCACCGTTTAAAATCCTCCAATTGGTGATGTTATCAGGAATCAAGGGTCTAAAAAGTAATTCAATTGAAAACCTGCTGAGGCTAAAGTCTTCTGAAGGAATGACCTTGGAAGCTACGTTAGCTAAGAGGTCTACACTAGCATTCTGGAGTCTGGGAATTGATGAAATATTAAATGCTATAAAGTGTTCAGTGAGATCTTGAACTAAAGATTGGTAATGTTTTAAATGACCTGATAAACAATGTATAGTATTGCATACCTGTCTGATTACAATTTCAGAATCTCCAAAAACTTGAAGATATTTGATGTCTAATGTGATTGCTTTGTATAACCCTTGGACTAAAGCCTCGTATCCTGCGGCATTATTGGTGCAATCAAATTCGAGTCTACAAGTTAGCATCATTTTATTTCCCTCTGGACTAATTAACACGCATCCTACTCCTGCTACTTCGTTAGACTTAGAAACGTCAAAAAATAACTTCCAAAATAAAGATTTATTTACAGGACTATCTATCAAATTAATACATTTAGAACTATCTATTTGAGAGAAATTTTCTACTTGAGATTAAACAGAATGTTCTAAGTAAGGTGAAGTATGAGCATTAAAATTTCCTAGGAAAGAATATACTGAGTAGTTTCCAATGATGTTATTGATGTATGCTACAGGTTCATTCTCTCCTTCCAGTTCCGTCACTATGTATTTCTGATGTCTTTTGCGTTCAACTTTGATTTGATTTGGTTTACCATTGTAAGGGAGCCACATGTGCGACCAATCAGTTGCAAAGTATCCATGAAGTTTTTCTGACCAATCTCTGCTAAGAATTAAGCCATAAAATTCCGGAATATCAGTAACTAAAATTTCGATAACATGACATACCTTTGGGTTGGATGACAGCCTTATGGTAACCTGATCTAATTCTCCGATCACTTCGACTTGCGATCGATCTAGTTGAACTATGCGCACAGCAGATTTTTGTGGTTGACCGTTCAACTTTGCACATATTGATTTTGGTAGAATATTCGATGAAGCTCCCGAATCCACTAAGCAATTATGCAAATTTTTATTGAAAATTTCATAAGTAAGAAGAAACGGGGGAGTATGAGATCTCGACCTTCCTCCAATTAAAGTGATATCGTTTGGATCAACTTTATTAATCACATTAGTTGTAGGTCTTCCCATGTCATGGGAAGCTTGAGAGATTACAGCGGCGGGAAAAGGTGCAACTGGTACAGCATGTAATTCTTTCAAAAGTATCTTTTGTTGTTGTTTTAACTTGCTCAATTCATAAAAAGTGACGTAATCCCTAGTCTTTTTCATGTCTTCTATGATATTATACTCCATTTCATCTAAAACGATCAACATTTTAGATGGAGTTGATGAATCTGTTTGGACTGGGCTAGTTTGAGTCACTTTAGGTGTTGTTTTCTTGGCTGCGACTTTATCCTTAGTCATTGAGCTTGCGCTCTTTGGCTTAGGGGTAGGTTGAGGAGGATCAAGTTGATTTCTACTTTGAGTACTAACCGGGGATGCCTCTTGATCCTCTTCATCTGGGAGGATGAAATCCCACATACATTGTACCTCTACAACTTCTTCTTCATCGGTATGTTCTTCAGTAGCAATCTCCTCTTCCTCTTCTTCTGATTCAGCACTTGTGATGGCTTTTGGGGGCTTTGAATCAGTCGAAGGGTTTCTTTTATAAGGCCTGTATGGATTTTTAGAAGAATTTTTTGCCACTTGTTTCTTAATGTCGATCAGCTCATTAGACATGGTCTTCAAAACTTTTTGTAATCCTTCTAAATCAAATGGATCTTTCGATTGTTTTTTCTTAGGATCTTCCTTGAAAGTAACCTTCTTGGATTTGTGTTCTTCTATTGCGTTTTTCTTTTCTAAGGCTATGATGTGTTTCTCTACTGCTATTGCTTCCTTCATATTGTCTGCTAAAGTTGCTTTTTTAGCCCTATCAACGAAGATTGCTATGTTTGATTGCAAATCAGAGATGTACCATTCACTTCGCACTTCTTCGCTAGGCTTGGAAGCAGTAGGAATTTTGTTTAACAGTTTATTGAAACGTGAATTAAAATCTTTGATAGGTTCTTTTGACTCGGCCCTAAGGTTAGACAGGTCATTGATCAATGTCGTTGTAGACCTATCATCACCAAACTTAGTGAGGAATTGTTCTTGGAAGATATCCCAACTAGTGATAGATCCATACTGTAATGAGAAATACCATGATCCAGCTGCTCCTTCCAGAGTATAAGGAAAAAGTTGGACGACAGCGTCTTCGTTGGTAACTCCATTGAGATTTATGGATAGCATAAAGTTATTTATATGTTCTTTCACTAGCATGCCTACTTCAGGATTAAACTTAGGCAGCCATTTTTTAGGATGGGTCGGTATCTGACTCAAGGGCGCAGGCATTAAGATTGCCCTCGAGTTATTCCATGGAGATTGGGCCATCATTGAACTACTAACAGAGGAAAGTGTAGAAGATGATCCCTGCGGTTGAGAAGGTGAGGATATTACAACTCCAAATGATTGAGAATGATATGTAGAACTACCACTAGACTGGTGGACAATGATCTGAAGTGGAGGAGTGGATGGTTGACTTTGCGGTGGAGAGGTTGAGATGGATGATGATGATGAAAGAGTCTCACTATCAGACCCTTTAGGTGATTTCCTTTCTCTCTTTCTTGTGGGTAGAGGTAACTCGGTTGGTTGAACACCAGACTTTTCGCTCTTTAATCTGGTAAGAGGATGAGCAGGGTTATATTGTGAAGTCACGTTGCCTTGAGATTTATCAGATATTTGAGGAGATATAGAAAATCGCTGAATTTTGTGAATCAAAGATTCAACTTCAGGAGGTTCAATAGTAGATTTTTCTAAAATGTCAGGGTTTGTAGCAGCAGTTGTTGTTCTTTCGACTTCTGGCTCTGGATTTAAAGATTCTAAACGTGATGGAGAAGTCTGGGGAGATGGTGAGGGAAATTTATTCTCAGAATGGTATTTAGATTTAGACTTACTTGCCATTCACAGTTCGAGGTCCTCCTTCTAGCGCCAAATATGTTGAAGCCCTGAAAATCGGGTCTACAACAAGGGGGATACCCATCCGGTCTGGACCTTGGTTAGCAGCTCCTTTTCCATTTGGTATAGTGGGTCCGCTAGGGATATGGGACCAGTTTCCCAATTTATGTGTGTGTGTGTGTTGAGAATTGATATTTCCTTTCTAAAATTTCCTAAGTGTGATGCTCTAATTCTAACTCTAATCTAATGACATGTAATTGTATTCTAATAAACAGAAATATCTAATTCTACACTAACCTGGGGTGTAATCTTTCTGTTATGTGATCTAAAATGATTTTAGATAACAATCGGTAATAAAGATCATTCAACTGTTATGAGAAAAGAATTCAATAGATATAAACCACTTCGTATAAAAAGTTCGACGAAATAGTTGTGAAAAACATATCGCATAATAAGCTACTCATACATTAAGCATAAATAAATAGCTATCACCGTACAAAAGTGCCAAATGATAACTCAGGCATTCACGCATCAATATATAAAACTAAACATGAATATCACTTTAACACAAAGGCAGAAATAGTTAAGAGATAGAAGTACCATTTATAACTAGTTCTACTCATGAGCTTCAAGTGATAATGATTTATCTCTTCTTAATCCAACATCCCTAAGAGTACAGAAGTCAAACATCAGTAGCAGATATTAAATGCAAATATCAATAAATCTTATTTCCATTCATTTATCAAAACCTCCTCGGAGGGTGCAAAAGTGCATGTTCTGAGGACAAGTTTTTGACAAATTTCAGGACCCTTCTCTAAATGCATGAGAAGGGTTTAAATACTACTAACTAAATCTAAAAATAACTTATTACAAAAATGTAGGATACGGTTTAAATGACGGTCCTTTTTTCAGGAAAAAATAAAGCAAAATTAATACTAACATTGGATCTAAAACTAACAACTAACTATTTATGTATCTGCTCCTTGAAATCGCAAGCGTTCAGCATTTGTTTGAGAAGAGTCGGTTGGCCAACTTCAAACTTTAACTGTCCTGCGAAAATGGAATCAGCAAGAGTTGGCGCCATCTTCTCGGCGGAATTGATCATGCATTTGAGAGTCATACACTGACTGTGTGGTTTTACCAAATACGCCCAGTAAGAATCCCAATTCAACTTAGTTAATCTTTCGATTGATCCTGCCTTTTCTTGAGCCTTCTGTCTCCAACATGTCTGTAATTGTTCTACTTTATATACATACCATTTTGAAGATGTTTCTGACAATTTCCACTGGTTTTAGGATTCGAGTTTACTTTTTTACCTTTAGTGTTCTTTCCTACAAATTTCTGGGCTTACAGGTGACTGAGCAATTAGAGGCTTTCCTTTTCAAGAATTTTTGCCCAGCGAAACTGCCTCTGTTTCTTGATCCAGGCTTCCTTGGTGCGATTTTTGCCTCTTGTGCGCTTTCTGTTAGAGGATATGAAGCTCAAATTTTGTGAAAATAATGATTCTATAAGTTCTTGACCCTGAGTCTTAAATCGTCTGTTTTTTATGTCAGCGTTGTCCAGTACCCATTTAACCATGTCCGTGTAGGGGAGAACTTTGGGCCTCGCTGCTATCCGATGGAAGAATGAGCAAGCTAAATCTGTAACTGATGCCTCAGAAGACCCATGTGAGCCTGCGGTAGCTGTAACCTCCATTATTTTGGGATTCTCTTCTTCAAGTAGATTATGCATGCCTTCCCAAGTAGTAATACCAACGTCTCTATTATAGGCAGTGTCTTTAGATAAGGGCGTCATTTCTTTATCTTCAGAGCTCGGAGCTTTGCCTTTCTTCCCCATAATATCCTGTATACTGCTTTGTATAGTTCTTTGTTCTTCGTTCCTGCAGTTTACAAGTGAGGTGAGAGTAATGATAAGGAAAGGTGACAGGAAAGCTTTAAATGCTGAAGACATATAAAATATACCACCTTACGTGAACTGGCTCTTCGATAAGCACAAAACCATATTTCATTAACAACTGGAAACTAGCTCATTAATTAGCATTAAAGCGCATAACCAGGTCTCGGTTTATGGTAAAAGTTTTCTCGAATAACGAGCCTGAAAGATCCGTGATGAAGCGATTTTGCGATTTGCTTCGCAATATCGCAGATCGTTATATTGCACTATCATTATATCGTTCTACCTCTCTATTGCTATATCTCTTTGCCGCTCTATCGCAATATCGCAATATCGCTGGAGCGCGGCATATGACAATTTTGTGTTAATGTGTTTTTTGCGAAATGTGATTTTGCGATATGCGCCATCGCATATCGGCGGTTTTGGGGTTTTAAGCGTAAGTGGTCTTTGATGCATGCGATGCGATGAGGTTTTGCATCGTGATCTCGCAATATTAGAATTCGGCTTGTAAGGAGGTATCCTATTATCCTTTTTGCGATGCGATATTTTTTAGGGAGTGATTTGATCTTACCTTATCATGAAACTTAAGCTTTTTATATTTCCAAGGGCATTTTCCTAAGTTTATGATGATAAGTTTTATTTAAAAGGAAATACAAATACTAATTGATTTTTTTTTATTTTTTGACTAAGGGCTCCCACTTATTTAGTATTAGTAATAACACTAAATAAGAAGGGGGTTGTTGCTGGCCACAGCAGTACCCCATTCTCTATGGCAGCAATGGTGGAGACTCCTTTCTGAGACAACGAAGGATGTATCTAAGGTTGTGGGAGACCCATACAAACCTGACCAAGGTAAAGGATTGTTGGGAATCTATACTTGTAATAGTGGAAGATTAAAATATTATTTCTAATTATACAAGTAGCATAAAATGGAACATACAAGGGCTACAAGAGTTTAAGGGGTTTCGGTTGATTGGTGTTTGAAGCAACGGGGGAAATCAATAATACAAAGAAACCAATGAGGACGGTTGGTGTGATTTGTGATAGTAGGATTGGGATAGGACTCTAAATATGTGAGGGTTAGTTATGTTTATGATGTTATATGTGGAAATTGTAAATCTATAATTTCTTATTGAATCAACCCCAGTTTAAAATGGTTGTTTGCAGAATCAATTGATTTCTTAAATTCTTCATTATAATACTATGTACATAATTATGATCACTATTGTTTTATAGATTAATGAGTACTATAATGTTGTTACAAAACGTAGTTCTTCTTGTATCCATTAAAATCTCTAGCTTAGAATTAATATTCCAAAGAGGGACATCACACCAGTATTAGAACTATGCATCCTACCAACCTATTAGTATATGATCTCTAGATTCTCCCAGAGGATAAGGAAAATGTTAAAATCAGTAAAAATAAGGGTACCCACAGCTCAATCATGGCAAACGGGAAAGAAAAAACATCAAAATATAATCCCTTTGACATCTTGGGGGGGGGGCTAGCAAGAGGGCAGTAGCAGATATCCCAATAGATGGCATAAGGGTAGCAACAAATAGCTTGACTATTGGTCCAAGGGAAACAACATATGGCCCATTTTTTTACCCAAGTTGTGGAAAATATGAACAATGCAGGTAACAATGTTTCTAATGGATCTGATGGAGGTAGCAAGAGTTTGGAAAAAGGAAGCAACAATCATAATCCTAACACCTTTAAAATCTTTGCACAAAATAATATAAGGGAAACTAGTTGAAGGAACCCTAGACCTCTATTACCCTATTTTTTAGACGGTTAGGGAGAAAAAACCATGGACATATAGAGTAGAATAGAGATTTTTAGACTATTTCTGGGAGTATGCATCACTAGAAGAGGATGTTCGAGAAGCCATGAATTTTATGGAGATTAGTAATATTAAGTACATAAATGGGCGTAAGGGAACATAGCATAACCATGACCTACTACATATAACGCTCCCTTCCACCCCCTAGCCCCTTCTAGGAAGAATGGGAGGTGATACTTTTCTCTAACCCAACCTCCACGGTCTCATTATGAAGATAGGGTTACAAAATTCCTTCTCACCCAAAATGTGTGGAATGCACTTTGGATAACACCATCATGTTCAACTCATTGAGATATTTCCTGTGATATAAAATTTATCTCAATATAAACTATGGATTAGAAGTTATTCCCATTCGAAGTTTTGTCATTTAATCTTTGCCATCTAGATAAGGACCAATCACATGGTATCCACTTGGCAACCCCACCTCTCTAGGGTGGTTCCACATCACTCCAAGCTTTGAATCGCATCAATTATTTTATATAATATACAATATACAATTACTTGTCCTACTATGGATGTTTGTGTCTTCCATTTGTTTTGAAGATTACTATGTTGTGTATAATAACCTTGTTTGTTACATAAAGTGACTAGGCATCATTAATGAGGGGGACCACATGAAAATGGGGTCAAGTGAGGGAAAGATCTCGACCATCGATCTAGAGGGTTGAGATCTAATCTCAGCCCTTGATCAAAAGGGTTAGGGTTCTCTTACCTAATGAAGGTAAAAAGGGAGAGAAAAGGCATAAAGCTCATTCATTTTTCTTCATGAACATTTTGGAGAAGAGAGAAAGGAGCAAAAGGAGAAGGTTGATACATCTATAGATGAGAGAAGATATCTTCAATAGCCGCCTCAATTTTATAATCCTAGGACAACACATAGTTTGAGGAGATGGACTGCATGTAGTCAGAAGACAATAGCTGAAGTATTTTAGCACTAGTTAAGGTGGCGACGGGCCTGACTTACATAGTATGACAGTTGCACATAACAGGTTGAGATTTAAGGGTTAAATCAACGCAGAAATCAAGGTAAAACCAGGCCCGAAATTCGGGAGCTCAATGTTGAATAGAGGCACAAAATCCAAGGCCATTTACAACAATTTATAGCAAAAATATCAATCAGAGGACTGAATTGTTGGCTAAGGCACGAAATTCAAGTTTTGACAAGTCAATTAATGGCACAAATTTCCATATTTGGGAAACTAAAGTAGTGGGATGAATTTCTGTGAAGTTTGGAAAAAATATCGAGGGAGATATAAGTAGCCTTGTGTGATGTTTTAATGTTGTAATAAAATTTCTAAGATAAGTTAATAACCATAGTATTGGTTTTCCCCATTGCGTGGTTTTTCCAGGGTCATTGTTGACCAAAATAACCGTGTCAAAATTATGTGTGTGTTTTTCTATCTATTTTTCTATCAGGTGGAAAAATGAAAATGTATAGAAATAGCCCTAAGTATTTCAAAATAATTTGCAAATATTTTTTATATCAATTAATATTTTGGGTTGTGGGCATTAAATTACATGCAAAACCTTTGAAACTAGGTTAGGCCTACCAATCTAAAAATTTCTTCAAGGAGAACAAATCTTACAGCACCCAAATTTGCTTTTGCTTGAGGACAAGCAATGTTGGGAATGGGGGACTGTAATGTCCTCTTCAAATTAAATTTCCCAAGGGAGGATGTAGTAGCATATTTAACCTCATAGGCTATATTCATTTGTAAAGGGGGAAACCATTATTTGATGTTACTTAGGTAACATTAAATAATGAAAATTAATTTAGGGCAGATGGAGAGATGCTTGTTAGCCACTCAAAATTAAATTAGGAGGAAAAAAACTCCAAAGGGAATCTATAAAAAGGAGAGATAAAAATCATTGTGGGCATCATGGTCTTGGTTATATTTCTAATTTTGCGCTGAGGTTCTTAGAGGGTTTTTATAACAACCCTCGTGAAAATCCATGTAAAAAAACTTAATAAAGGCAAAATAATAACCATAACTGATGGGACATCTATTCCAAGCTGAATGTTGGGAAAAATAATAGTGATGGAGATCATTGGTGATTGATTAATGGCTAAGGAAATTGGAAAAGGCGATGGCAAGGTAAAATGGCATTTTTGGCACATCTATTTATGAAAATAATGGAAATTGTGAGAAAAGGAAGGTGAAGGTCACAGGTTTCATGTGAGGAGGAAATTGAAGGAAAATAATGGAAAATGAATAAAATAGAGACTTCATTAATAAAAAGGCTTTTGAGGATCAGTACACAGACTTTTGTCCGTTCAGTTTTGGAGCTCTCTCTTTATTCTCTCTCTCTCATACTCTTGGACACTTAGAGTTTTCTTGGAGCACTCTTAGAGGAGTGTGGCATACTTGGAGTTTTGGAGCAAGAAAGCAAAGGAAGAGCAGGAAAGCGCAAGATGACATTGGGATCAGCAACTACAAGGGGTTTTTCTTGTAGGCACTGAGATGCATGTATGTTTTCCTCACTAGTTTTGGCATGTATGGCATATGTGCATAGTTTATTGGTCATGATCTGTCACTGGCATGGTGGATTATCTAAATTGAAAATATATTTGTCTAGCCTTGCCATTTCCTAGATATCCATGGTGTTGTGGGTTTATTTCTTTGATTTTCTAGTTGGTTCTCATGTTTCCTTTAGCTTGGGTTGAGTTACTAGTTCCTAGGGCCTTGGTAGGACAAACACTCTAAAGACCTGTTGTTATAGGTTATTTCATCACATATCATCAATAGGCCTCCTGATGGGATCAATCAACATCATATTCCCATTTTACATCATCATTTCACAAAGCCCTATGCATGACTACTCATTCTCCAAAGCTTCTTCCCTAAACTGCATCATCTTAGCGAGTTTTAGGACCAACACTCCCTGGCCTCTTGCTGGACTGTGTTCACCTACAGTTTTCTCCATTGTGGTCTACATTGATCACCTACAATTTCTCTCCTTTGCACCTGCATTGGTTTTAGAAATTCAGGAAAAAAAATGAATCCTAAAGCTTCCATTTCCAGAAGCTTCCAGGATCTATTGTAACCATTTACCTCAAATAAAATTTTTGAATCCTATCATATTCTACCTTGGAGTTTCCATCCCTTATCCTTAGACCTCATCCTCTCATCAAGAGTGAATCTCAATCCTAATATTGGTAAAAGGATGATAAATCCCAACTTATCTTACTCCTCCATATATGTACAGTCTTCTATATGCAAGGGGTTGGATTTTGGAGAGTGATTCTACCCTTATGTTGTTGTTGTGAAAGATATATTTTCATGCATTTAGGGTGATTGGAGGTGCACTTTGTGACAAAGGAAGGACAAGTCAACAACTTGGATGATCTCTTCTACAAGATCAACACCTATTTATGGTTGTAACTCACTCCATTTATATCAATACAAAGGTTTCTTTGTTTTCCTATATTTGATGTATTCATTTCATGTATTCCAATACCATGTTGTTCTATTGAATAAAGTATATATATGATGCTACATAGATCTTGTAGTTTCTTGGCTTGTGTTGTCTGGTTGTGTAGGTTCTAATTTTGGCAGTTGGAGCTCGGATTGGAGCATTCAAGCTTAAGAAGGAGAAAAACATATGACATATTCCAAGTAGGTTTCATCCCTTCATCTACTTACTTTAAGGAAAACATTGAGTCATGTGTCTTTCTGTTGTACTAGGTTAGCCACCAAACCTAGGGGAGATACTTTTCGCCGCAATCATAAATATCGCATAACAAATTGGCGACCATAGTGGGGACTAGTGTATTCCTTTGGTGGTTTCGTTGTCCATTGTGTTTGTTTTACCTCTTTCATAAACCTTTTTTGCTTTAATCAACCAAGAACATACCTAGGAAGTGATTTCATTGAGTCTTATTTTCAATTTTTATGTCAAAATCCTCTTTCCCTAGACCAACACACCCTCTAGTATGTTGATAGAGTGTCGCACCCCATTTGGGCACTCTATGTCATTGCGTTGTGTTAGAGTCGGTCTAGTTATCCCTCCATCAGAGATCAAAGCTCTTTTTTGCATTTCATGTTTTAGGTGTCCCACCAGTTTTCATCAGTTGCATTTCGTTAGGCATGCCATAACTCTGATGGAGTGGTTTGTGTCATTCATTCCCCTCGTGCATATCATTGCTGGTTCAGGTTAAGTCATAAAGCTTTACAAGTCATTTACAGTCATGTTTTAAATTTTTAGGTCTAGATCTAGGGTTTGAGTCACTTTAGTCTTGAAAAGCCTTAGAAGACCAACAAGCCAGAGGGATGTCTTTGATAGATCATCACTTCAAGAGTTTTCATCATTGTACAGCTGAATAAGGACTTCTCTTCAAAACTCTGTTTTGAAGACAAGTCGCCACCTCATTTTTGTAAAAATTGTCAAAATTTTTAGTTCTTCAATTGTTCAAATGCAGCCTTGGTCTCCTTTGCCGAAGCATATCAAAGCTATCCCTACAAAAAATTATCAGAGAAAATCATCATTTCAACCAATTTTAAGGATGAAACCAAAAATATCAGAGTCTATTAATTGTGAAAAAGTGTCAACAACAAAACATAAGAAAATGGGTTTTGGTCAAGCAAAAATCAAAAAGGAGACTATATCAAGTCATTTCTCCTCATTTGCAACCTATTCCACATTCCAAGAGTGAAGAGCAGCATTCTAAGGCAATTTTGTGAGTTTGTGAGTAACTTGAGCCGTTTCCAGGGCGCACGGCGCATCATTTAGGCATGCGGCGCATTCAGGTTCATGCCCAGACTTGCCTAAAACTCACTCAAAAACCCTCTCCTCATGCATCAATTCGCAGCATTTTGATAAAAAGACAAAAAAGTCAACAGTCAAATTTTGGCACACAGTTCTATATCAACATATATATATTTTCCAGCTACCTTGTTGTTAAAGAACATGTTAGAGACCGAGTACTATCTCCACCCAGGGTGGAAGGGGTCTCATTGACATCATCAGCAGAGCGAGTATTATCTCCACATCATGTGGAAGGGGTCTCACCTCCATCTTCAGCACAGGTACAGATTCAGGATAGGGGCAAGAGACCCATGGTGATGAGGGTCCTTCAGTTGTTGGCTAAATAAAATAGGGACAAGGACATGCTTCGCCACATGAAGACTCACTATTGGGCTCGCATGCATGTTTGCAAAGCGAGAATGAAGATCCTCAAGAGGCGTTTGAGCAAAGCACAAAAACAACGCAAAAGGCCTGATCCGCTTCGAGTTTTGGCCGAGGCTTCATTAGTTGAGAATGATACATGATGGAGAGTCTTCACTCCAATTTTGGGCAAATTTGGAGAAAATTTTGTCGTTTCAAAATTTTTGGCTTTCGAAACAAGTTTTTTGGCTCTATGCGTCGCGCTCAGCGTGCGACCCATAATATGGGGAGGTCAAAATCATAGGTGGCTTACATTTTTGGATTTTTCATGATGAAATAAACATGCTCGGCAATTTCCAAGGCATTTCATCAAGTTTTGGGTGATCAAAAGCTCAAAAAACATCATGAAAATCACCTTTCTACCACTTTTTGCATCAGCAGGAAGTACTTCTAGGAGAATCCACGTTTTGAGGGACAAATGGAGACCAACTTGGAAAATTCTACTTGGGTTGGAAAGTAGACATCCAGGGCTTTCCAACAAGCCAACCTGAGCTCAATTTGGATGCCGGGAAGTGCCCTAAAAGCAGGTGGAAAGGCGTGCGGCGCACACGGCTCAGGTGCGCGGCGCACATGGTTTTTTGGCACAGTTTTCCTCCTCAGCTCAGCGAATCAAGCCAGTTTGACCAGTTTTGACTTGTGATGGGATTTTTCACCCTTCTTGATGTAATTATTGTAACTTTATGTTTTTATGACACTTATTTACCTATTCTAGATGATTCATTCATAAAATAGCAAAAATGTAATGAATGAATTGGTTTCCTAGCTTATAGAGGCAAGTTGTTTTGACTGCCTAGATTGTAGTGCTTAGTTTATAATTGGTTGAAAAAGCTCCTAGGATGATGAGCTCGACCCCTAGAGGCAAGGGAATGAGTTGGCTTGTCTATATTATGTATTTTCTTAGTCATTTTCAGGGTTGGACTCTTGGGAATAGCTTGAGACTATATTGTAATATCTTATTGCATTTGCAAAGGAAAGACCAGGTTTGCAGCACTATTTGGGATTCATGTGGCTTTATGTGTTGATGGTGTGTTTCTCTCAGTACTTGTAAGTTGTGTATGTGTACCACTTTCCTTATTTAATCTTCTTTAATCAAACAAATGAAGTGTTAAGGTAGAATCCATGAACTTGCTATGCTCTGCCTTTAAATTTGTTTAATTTTCTATGTTTTCTTCAGTTTAAGGAGAATCCTTGAGACTTCCTTGCTCTCCTTAGCTCCTCACCAATCTTATCTACACATCTCACTTGCTTTAAGGCATCAAAACAATCGCCTATCTTGCCCCAAGTAGACCTCTGCAAAAGTTGTGCCTCATCCCCGCACCCAAAATTGCCTTTCCCTTTAATTCAACAAAACCTCAAAAACTCAATTTCATAGTATTTGTACTTCATACCTAGCCTAAAATTAGTCATCAATTCATTCATCTTGACCTCGTTGATTATCTTTTGCCGAGATTGACCCGGAGAGAGCCTCTCCTGTCCTCGTAGGGCTAGCTACAAGGCTAAGCGTGGTTTGATGTAGCCTTGAGTCTTACCTTATTTCAGCCTAAGGTAGATTTGAGCGCTAACATGTTGCAAAGCAATGGTGCCTCTTCTACACTTGTGTTGATCCCTGCTTTTGCACAAAATTTGCCTTTTTTGCTCAGTGTTGCTTTGATCAGCCTAATTCCAGCTGACCTTCCCTGAATCTTGAGTGTCTTGTGGTCTCTCTGAAGCCTCCATTTGGTTTGCATTTTTGTGTGATTTCCTTTTGTAAGAAATGGTTTCAATTTTTATTTGTTTTTATCATTAGGTTGTTTGCAAACTTGCCTAAAAAAGGAATTTCATTGAGCATCTTGTTTGTTGCATTTTCTATGTTGCATATTGTTTGTATCTTCCCTTCCTTAGCTAGATTTTCATTAAAGAGAAAGATTCCATTTCCTCGTGCTAGATTTGAATTTTAGGGAATTCAGGTGAATTTGTGGTGAGCCTTGAAATCGAATCATAATTCAAGATCCAATCTAAAATTTACCTCAATTAACCTAAGGAGCATTTGAAACTTAACGACACACATAGAGGTCTAGGCTAGAGACGTGTTCTGACGACGTTAAATGTGGGAGTTGTCGTTATTTGTCAGCGTTGCAACCCGGGGGTGATATCTCGTTCCACATACATAAGTGTATAGGATTGTACTTTGCATACCTTCGGGTATATTGGATGGCATCCCACGCATGATAAGTACATGGGAACTCTCTCGTCGAATGGTTACACATTAGACAGCACTACTATGGATTGCACTCCCATGTATCGTCGAGTATATTTTGAGACTCCCTTATAGGTTGTTATCCAGCCATAGGTAAATGAGTTTGTCACCTTTCATATTGTGATACACCGAACATAGCATTCGGGTAGATTGGTTGTCATACATTAAGTCCTTGGTTCGCTAAGGTATATATTTCAGTTCACGGTTGCTTGGTAAACCTTTTTGCCTAGTTAGCCATTTGTTTTTTTGTCTTTAATTTTTAAAATAAATTAATTGACCACGGAACAGCATCCTCCCCATGGAACAACTCCTTAGTGGATCTTAGCTTGAGACTAATGGAAACAGTTATAGAGTCTACTAATCAAGGGAACCCCTCTTACGGGAATCCTAGTCCTTTTCCTTCTTTTGGAAATATTGGTGCTCCTTATATGGCAATGTTGTCCCTTCTGGATTTACCATTGGTTTGCCAGTTTGGTTATTTTTGACCCTTATGGTTCTAAATGTCCAAATCGCTTCTCAACTAATTTCTCCTCCACCTGAATAACATCAACCTCATGTTAATCCTCAAGTTGACCATTTCCCTTCTTCACTTGTTGTTTCTTCATCCTTTTCTTCCTTTTCTCTTGGTGAAATTATTGATTTTAGTAACCAGGAAGCTAAGAAGAAGAAGAAGCAAAATAAGCAGGGGGGAACAAAGCAACCATTGCTACGGACGCAACTACTGTGGAAAAATATTCCATCAGCCCCAGAAAGTTAAATTCCCTTGCATGTTATGTAAGAGTGACCACCTTCTTAAAGATTGTCTTGGTATTCCCAAGGTATTAGAAGTGTGGTCCACAGGCTCACATCGGTCTTTGTCGTCAGCGTCTGGAGATCATGTTGGTGATAGACCCTCAACTAGCGATAGTAAGGTCCATGGGAGAAAGGGTAAAGTCAAATTTCGTTGTAATTTATATGAAGGGATCAATCATATTCACCTTTTTCCTTATATGGATGAAGCCTCAAAATTGTTGGAAAACCTTACAGCTTCTCAGCCATGACTTCCAACTGGTTACCAGAAACTTTCTCCCAATCCTCCACTAGTTGATGAAGTGATTAATCAAAATTCATCTTTAGTCAATCCCACTCTCTCTGAACGTGAATCCCATGAGTCCATTCCCGACCAACCATCATTTGAGAAAATGGTTGAACTTATTCCACCTTCAGTTGATCGTACCCTTCTCGTAGAGAGTGAACTTCATACCACTCAGGTTCTTCTTGTTTCTTCAGATTCTAATGAACTAGGGGGCAATCCTCCCGTTCCAATGGCAAGGGGGGAAATCCTCTCGTTCCCATGATATAGGGGTGAAATGCTCCCATTCCCATAACATTGGATAGTAGCTCTCCCATTCCCATATCACAAGGGGGCAGTTATCTCGTTCCCACAGCACCCCCTCCAAGTAGTATGGTCACTTCCTTTGACTAGAATCGACTGGCAAGATATTGTCTTCCTGTTTACGTTCCCTTCTAGATCATAGTACAGGCTTATAATGTGGTTGTACCTAGAACAATAATAGATGAAGGTGCATTTGTTAGTATTTTTTCTTCAACTGCTTCACAAGATTTAGGTTCTCTGTAGCTTGTGCCCATTACCCAAAATATGTTGGCTTTTAATAGAGAAACCAGTCAGCCGTTAGGGATCCTTCCTAAGTTTTCTATTACTTTGGGAGGAAAGATTGTCTATATCAATGTGATGGTAGTCCAAGGCCCTTTGGATTTTAATTTACTCCTTGGGTGTGATTATGTTTATGTCATGGGAGCTCTTGTCTCTTCACTCTTTCGTGTGATGTGTTTCTTGCATGAAGAAAGAATTGTGACCATTGACCAGCTTTCATTCATTGGTCCTAATTTGACTTCTAATCAACCAACTTCCCTAAATGGCCTTTATTTGCAAATGGTATCTCCCCCGCCAAAGATTAATTATGTGGTAACATGTTCCATTCTTGCGACTACTGATGATCTAGTAGATGATATGGTGAATCATTTACTAGGGGCATTAGAGTATGATCTTTCCTTTGGATCCCTTGATATGTATCCCTTCTAGAGTGTTGTTCTCTTATCTGATGAGAACCTCTTGGAAGCCATGGCCTCTTGGTAGTCATGATCAATTTCTTAAGAAAAAATATTTTTCTTGTGTCAATCTCGTTAAAAAATGAAACAAGGTCGAAGCAGATTTCATTTTCTTGTGTCAATCTCATTAAAAAATAAAACAAGCTCTTATGAGGATAGTTCTTTTACTAGGTCAACCTCGTTAAAAAATGAAATATGTTCTTATGAGCATACTTATTTTCCTGTGTCAAGCTCGTTAAAATATGAAAAAAAATCCCCTTTCAATTACAGTCTTTGATTAGATCTCGTACATTCTCATTCGAGTCTTTCACTTGATCTCATAAATGAACCTTCATTTCATCCACCTATTAGTACCCAGTAGTCCACTTAGGGGCATGAAATGAAGCTTGAGGGGCATGTACCTCGAATTGAGTCATTATTTTGGGGGCATCCAAACTTATTTCAATCATATTTTTCCATGTTTCAAGCTTCCGCAAAAATGAAACCAATTTCAAGCATAGTTTCCCATGTTTCAAGCTTCTGTAAAAATGAAACCATTCCCACTTTATCCCTCGTGATTGCCATTTTTATCGGCCTATTTTTCTAGACGAGCCTTGTTTTTTTCATTCCATAGTCACCATCTTCTTGGCCAATCACACGCTTTCAATTGTTTTTTACCCTTTCCTCAGGAACCGCTATGATGAGTGGTCTTATCAACCAGTATCTTGACCTTTGAGTGTTTTGAGCAGTTCCATCATGACCGGAACTAGTTGTTATCCTTTATACCACTCATTCCTCTAGGTGGAGTCCTCTTTTAGCTCTTTTCAGACTCCCAAAATATGAAAATATTGTTGAGCACTTGTCTTTTTGAACTCGTAAAAGTAAATGAAAATACATCTACTTGTTGAGAAATCCAAGGAGTTGGCAGTTAAATGACTTCTATTATTATGACATTATCTTGTGATGTTTTTCATTATTATTATTAGTTATTTTGAATTATATTTTCTTAACATCAAGACTAATCCCAAGCAACAAATAAAAGAGAACACAAGATGTAGGCACACTGCCAGGGAAAACCCCCTCTCTAGGAAAAAAACCCAGTCAAAATTCTTCCTCCAGTAGATTCAAGATGAGACGACCAACACCCTTACAACTTAGACTCAAGACTACCTCCATCAAGTCATCCTCCTTTCACTGTGTTTGCATACCATGACCCATATCACTGTGTTAGCTCTAAATTCTTGTCATTGAGTTTGCATCGAATACTTGCCACTGAGTTTGCACCGAGACATCACTATAGTACCAATGAGATCGAGATCTTATCGTTGTAATAATATTGATACCTTGTCATATACAACACCAAGACTTCATTTCTGAGGTGACTCTGAGACCTTTTCATTTTTGTAACATCAAACCCTTGTCACTTACTGTGGTTGTACCAAGACATAGATTGCATCTAGAGTGTATTAGGCACCGTCAACATTCTTATTGTGATGAAACCTTCTCATTGTTGTGACATTGAGATTGTAGTACTGTTGAACTTTAATCCGCATTACCTTATTGTGGCATCTGAACTTCATTTCAGAGATAATCTGAGATTTTTTATTGCATCGATATGCTTCTTTTACCCTTTCCAAGATACTATAGTGACACCAAAATATTTCTTCTAAAATTCTTATGCGAATTTTTTGTGTTAATTATACGAAGTCCTCATCCTTGTATATATAGTTGTTGCCAACTTGAAATGAGTTGGAATGAATATATGAAGAGGTGTGTCGTTGTATTTAGACCAACATAACATTATTTGGGGTAGGCCAACTTGAGGAGGATTCTTTCAATAGCAAGGAGATTTTGATTTGATGGAGGAGTCTTCACAAATTGACTTTAACATAAAGCCTACAATGGAGCCTTGACCTATATATTTGACCCAAGCATGAAAACCATGCTTTAACAAGTCAATTAAAATAATAATAAAAATATGTTCGCTTTCTTTTGACAAATATATTACATTTTGACTTCAAGTACAATTATGAAGACCAAACCTAGTTACATTCTTCAACACTACTCAGTATAAGTTTCCCCTTTTTCCAGACTGAGATAGACTCTCTATGAAAAATGAATAACTTGGTCGAACATGGCTAAGAGGTTCTCTTGAGTATTGTTTTCTACCTTTTCAGACTTAAGAGACTATCTACGAAAAGGGATATCAGGATTTTTCTTTTTCGCCTCTTTTTCAAACTCTCTAAACATGAAAATGATGTCAACTTTTACCTTCACTAGAATCCTTAAAACATCAAACAGTGATGGACTTGTCGAACATGACAAGGCCAAACCACTCTTTCTCAAGGTTTGTTAAATATACTCGAAGGGATTCATCTGAAGGATGGACTTACATATCAAGCATATGTTATCCTCCTCAAGCTTGTTAAAAAATAAAGAGGTACTGACCAGTGTGGTTGGGGAAATTTGGAAAACAGGGTACTCCATCTGTTAATGAAAGCGAGTCGCCCTTGAACACGACACTCTTCCACTTCATCTTTGTGGTTGTTGGGTTGAGTAATATGCTTGTCTTTTGGTTCATCATACCTTCACAAAACCTCCATTTCAATTTTGGGTCAATGCTACTAACTCCATTCGATGCCTTCGTTGTGTTCAAGAGAATTCATTCAATTGATATCCGTTACAATACTCTTAAGCCCTCATTCCATGTTTTTCTTTCGTGATCTAGTTCCATATCAGCATCATTCTAATCATTTTGTCTCAATCATTATACTTGTTTCATGTCATTGATGGGGGATACATCAAAGCCCTCCTGCGACAAGTCACTTCCATTCGACATCAACACATTATAAAGGAAGTTAGCTTAGAAACAACCCATTGGTACTTTGGTGCTTGCATTCAGTAATGGCAAGTTTCCTTACTCTCAGCGATAGGTTTACATCATTGGCCTTCGACCGAAAGGTTATGTGTGGTGTTCTACATCAACTCAATTAATGGCACCATATGGATTGTACTTGAGTACCTTGAGAGCCATTAACATCAGCAGCGGTTTCTCTCGTGTTTGTTAACGACTTACAGCATTGGCCAATAATATGTTATGAAACCAACTCACCAAAAGATAGATCAACGACTTCAAAATCAGCATCTTTGAGGGGGCAATCTCCTTTAAATTACACAAATGAACAATTCTTAGATGATACAAATGAAAAGACCTCCTTTCTATATATAGGGTCTAAGGGGTCCCAATACAATCAGAGCCTACATAACAATAATATTGTAGGGCAACAACAATAACAATAGTGGGCTTCTATGGGGCATAATAATAACAACATGGGGACTATATGGGCACAATAATACAATAAGGGGGTTGCACTAATAACAATAAGGGTTACACTAGTAGTATAGGGACCTAGCGTAATAAGATGGTGTCTACCATGTTCAACCTCAGCTCATTGATTCACATGGTTAGACTCGTACGTTGGTTGGTCATGTGAACGAGATAAAAGGCCCCAAATATAATTTCCATCATGCAAGTTGCAATTTCAAGATTATACAAGATCACTATGTATGATGGATATGATCATACTTACAGTCATCCAGTCATGATTCCACCATCAATCATCAATGGACATGTCTTTTGGTCATTATACATGTAATGTTAACTTATGTGTTGAGTATGGATATTCCTCCCTCAGCAAAAGGATATCTTGATGTAAATGTATTATAACATAGGATGATCTCGCTGATTGTTCTTGATCCTGAATTGTTACAAGGTAAAGAACTTCAGTCATCAGTGATCATCTCTGACTTTGTGCTTTAGGGGGCACTCTGTTATAGGCTATTTTGTTACATCTGATCAATATGCATCCTAATGGGATCAATCAACATCATATTCCCCCTTTACATCATCATTACACAAATCCCTATGCATGACTCTCTCACTCCCCAGAGTTTCTACCCTAAACTGTGTCACCTGAGCCAGTTTTAGGACCAACGCTCCCTGGTCTCTTGTTGATATACGTTCACCTACAGGTTGCTCCACAGTGGCCTACATCGATCACCTACAAGGTGTTCTCCTTTGCGCCTACATTGGTTCTAGAAATTTGGGGAAAAAAGAGAGAATATTGAAACCTCCATTTCCAAAAGATTCCAGGATTTGTTGTAACCATTTACCTCAAATAAAATTTTCCAAGCCTATCATATCCTACAATGGAGTTTGCATCCCTTATCCTTATATCTTATCCCCCCATCAAGAGTGAATCTCAATCCCAATATTGGTAAGAGGATAAGAATTCCCAACTTACCTCACTCCTCTATATATTTACACCCTTCCATATGCAAGGGGTTAGCTTTTGGAGAGTGATTCTACCCCTATGTTGTTGTTGTGAAAGTTATATTTTCATGCATTTAGGGTGATTGGAGGTGCACTTTGTGACAAATTAAGGACGAGAAAACAACTTGGAGGAGCTCTTCTACAAGATCAACACATATTTATGGTTGTAACTCACTCCATTTATATCAATACAAAGAGTTCTTTGTTTTCCTATATGTGATGTCGTTATTTCATATATTTCAATACCATGTTGATCTGTTCAATAAAGTAGATAGATGATGTTACATAGATCTCATAGTTTCTTAGCTTGTGTTTTCTAGTTGTGAAGGTTATAATTTTGCAGTTGGAGCTAGGATTGGAGCATTCAAGCCAAAGAAGGACTGAAACATAAGACAGATTCCAAGTATGTTTCATCCCTTCATCTACTTATTTTAAGGGAAAATATTGGGTTCTTTGTCTTTCTGTTGTTCTAGGTTAGCCACCAAACCTAGGGGATATACTTTTGTCTGCAATCGTAAATCTCGCATAACACCTGTAACAGCTTGGGTTGAGTTACTAGTCCTAGAGCCTTGGTTGGAAAAATGCTTTGGAGGCCTTGGTGGATTGAGTTACTAGTCCTAGAGTCTTGGTTGGACAAACGCTGTAGATCCCGACAGCAATTGTGGGTTGAGTTACTAGTCCTGGAAGCCTTGGTTGAAACAAACGCTCTGGAGCCCTGGAAAGCTTGGGTAGAGACCAATCTAGTGATGGTTTTGTGATGTCTGACCGTGAAGTGGAATCATTGTTTGATGGGTTGAAGTGGTTTGGCCTCTGAAAGCCCTGGATGATCTTTATTGATGTGTTTTATGAGACCCCACATTCATGTTTGGAATATGGCACGGGGTGACTGGATGAAAATCGTTTTGGCTCAGCCATGTCTAGAGTTGGGTGCTTCGTGGAAGTCCCATAATTGGTTGGCATTCGCATCATTACTATGAGGTTATTTCTCCTTGTTATTTCATAAGTATTGTATTGGTTTATATGTGGATTATATGGCTATTGTTTCCTTGTTATTTCTGTTGTTATTGTGATGGCTATGAACATGTATTATAATAGTAGATATGTATGGCTCTCATTATGTTTTCACTTATAAATAAATGAACAATGTATCTATATGGCCTAATAGATGAAACTGAAGCTAATGTGTTGAGGCATCAATGCTTCTTACTGATTCTCAGATGAGTATGAGACCCCTATGCTTAGATATGTTGTTTACCCATGTAGATTACATATTTGTGATATGTTTGAATAAATGTTTGTTATGGCTAGTAGGGGTACGATCAAGGGCTTGTTCAAGTATTGTTTTGTATCATCATTCCATTGTTATCTTTCTGTTATGAAGTTGTACTTCAATTTTGGGCAGTGATCTAGGCTCTGGGCCTAAAAAGGTGGCTCAAATTTTGAGGATGCAAGCATAGCACTGAGCAGAAAAGTCCTTGGATGCTATCATACCATGTTGTGGGAGAATATAGAGCCCTCTAGACACATGCATGCCCATATCTTAGGAGCGTTTAAGGGTTAATTGGTAAAAAAACTAAGTGGGACCCAGGGGTTGGTTACCTAAGAGGTTGGGATGGTTACTGAGAGTCTTTTTGTTGGTGTGGAAGCTCTCTATAATGTGTTTCTATCAGTTCCACTTCCTTAAGGTGACTTAGGAGGTTGAATCATATCATAGTAACTTCTCGTCACATGTTTACCCAGGTTGGTCGGTTACTTGGGTAGATGTGGGAAGAGAGTGTTACAGAGTGGTATCAGAGCATGGTTCATCCCTCGGACAGGATGGGTTGTGCGTTCATCATGCATTCATGTCGGTTGCATATGTGTTCTTTTGTTGTAATACCATGTGCTTGTTGCATTTGTATGGTATGGGTCATGCTTGTAGTGATGTCGTCATGGGAAGTTGATGGTGTTGTTGTGGAGTGTGTCGTTATGAGTGTATGGTTGATTATGCATTGCTTATGCACGTTAGTTTTCACATGTATTCAAGTGTAAATTGATGTGGTGGGTTTTGTCATGCATAAGGTCATGGAATATGTTGGTGATATGTTCATGCATTGATGACTGAACTCTAGATAGAATGATGGTTATATGCTTATATGCTTATGTGTTATATTTCTATATGTTGTCATGATTATTTTATACATGTATTATGCTTATTTGTTGATCTTGCAGACAAGGTATCCTCCCTGAATGATGCGAAGGTATGTTGGTATATTGTTATTTGGTTTAGCTGACATGATATACCTTGCAAGAAAAAATATCAAAGATGACTAACAAGATGGTAGACTACAGTTCCCGGGATTCTCTCTATGGATCATATGAGTAGCATGGTGTTGGGCACTCTTCTGATTTGGCAGACACATTGAGAAGCTTAAACGCAGAAATAAAGAGTTGTAAGGAAGACAATGACAGAGTCATGCAGGCACAGGGGAAACAAGCAGAGGTAAATGCAGTGATACTTCAGAATTTGTCAGAATTGTAGCGACAGGGACCACTTTGGATCAGCCATGAGTAGGAGGACAAAATTAATGGGGCATATGAAAATGGGTCTCATGGTGGTCATAGGTCAAATAAAGATGACACGGTTAGAGATGGCAGATTGTTGGATACTCTGGACAGGAGAGGTGATAGACACAGGTACTATTCTAGTTTTGGTTCAGATAGGCACTACAATCGTCATCATTGTCATCCTCACAGGAGGATTAATAGGAGATATTTTCCATACGAGTTTAAGAAATCAAAGCCACCTACTTTTGATGGAGAGATGAAGAAATCAAAGGATGTAGAGACATGGTTTCTTGGCATGAGGAAGTTCAGGTTGCATGATTATTCAGAGAACATCAAAGCCATAATAGCTGCATTCAGTCTCAAAGGTAAAACAGACATTTGGTGGGAAGATGTGAAAAATTTCAGAGGTATTCATGAGGAGGACTTGACTTGGGGTGAGTTCAAGAAACTATTCAAGAAGTACCTATCGGAGAGATACTTTGATGACAAGGCAAAAGAATTCTATGAGCTAAAGATGAGATTGATGACAAATGAGGAGTACACTAGTAGGTTCTTGGAGCTACTGAGATGTGTCTTACCTCAAGGAGGGGAAGGCCAAGATTCAGAGATTCATTAGTAAATTATTGATTGCATTCAAAGACAGGATTGATTTTGATGAGTCTAGATCATTGGAGGAAGTCATTTGCAAGCTAAACATTGTTATTAGCAATCGAAGCGCATATTTGAGACTAAGTTGGACTGGAAAGGTAATTCAAGAACAAATAAAAATGGGACAATAAGTAAGCAAAACCTTAGGGTACAGATAATGAAGAGAATGCAGTGCCATCTAAGAAGTTCAATGCATTTGACAGAGGACAGGGACTTCGATCTGAGGAGCAGAATTAGAAGTTTGTGCAGTGTTGGACTTGTGGAGGAGATCAACATAGGAGAGATTTTCCACAGCATCAGACTGGTAGGCCTCAGATATACAGTGCTCGGGAAGCACGAACAGTGGGAGATGTTGAGCATAGCATTCATCAGATCTATGCAACGTTGGATAACAGACAGGCAGACCATCAGGCATCTATCATTGAGATGGACGGTAAGCTTTGTGATCAAGTTGTTTCTATTTCTATTGACCCTTAATCTAATTATAGTTATGTTAGTCCTGACTTGGTGGATAAGTGTGGTTTGAATAAAGAAGTGCATGCAGAATCATCATTAGTGCAGTTGGCTACATATACAACAAAATGAGTTCATCATTGGGTAAGAGCTTGTGCATTTGATTTGAATGGTACGTCTAATGTTGTAACATATTTTGATATGCTGAAAATTAAAAAGATTTCAATGAGAAATTGTCCATTTCCTTCTAAATCCTAAGATATGTATTTATTATGCTTTTGAATGGTTTATTTTTTATATATAATAATTTTAATTTTAAATATTTTTATTTTATAAAAAATATAATTATATATTTTTATGGAAGTATTTATTTAAAAATAAAAATTATATTTATAAAAGTAAAATTTGATCTAAGCCAACACTCAACTATTTAAACTCCCTTATTGTTCCATGCCTCCAGATATGGGCACATTTAATCAAGGGTTATAAATGTATTTTGCACCCCCCAACTCTTCTGACATTTAACTAAGGGGGGTCCCCAAAGATGGTTTTTACATTATTTCTTTTTACATGTGTTATTTCCTCGTAACTTCGTACCCCCCTTCCTAAACCAATTACCACTACTCCCTCTCCCCAAACCATGAACTTTATTGTTTTGACTTTTATAAATATGGCGGAAATGGAATTTCATACTATTATGAAATAAAAGCTATGTGGATGGGAGGTCGAATGAAAAAGATGAGGTGAAACTAGATTTTAGAGGAAGTTCACAGTTGGAAGGCCAACTTGGTGAAATGAAGTAATAGGCTAAGGTGTAGAATGATTTTACAGCGCGTAAAAGGAAATCCATGGATACATATTGTTTTAACTTTTATAAATATGGCAGCAATGGAATTTCATACTATTATGAAATAAACGCTATGTGGATGGGAGGGCGAACGAAAAAGATGAGGTGAAACTAGATTTTAGAGGAAGTTCACAGTTGGAAGGCCAAGTTGGTGAGTAAAGATGGCATTCATGTAAATGTATTTCACAATGGGAGATTAAGGTAAAAAAAATATGGTGAAATCAATTTACAGGCATGGTGAAATTAATTTACAGGTGTAAAATCATGTTGCAGGTGAAAGTAAAAGAGTAAAGTTAAAATACTCTACCAACCACACAAATAAACACATTGTTTTGCAAAATCATCCAGGTATTCTACTAGGGTAAAAGTAATTTACATGTATGAAATGAATTTACACAGGAAAGTAAAAAAGAGAAACAAACCATGGATTTTAAAAACTACATATAACTTTGTAAATCCATGGAAAGGGAAAACAATACACGGATTTGGAAAACTAGATGGATTATCAAATCATTTAAATAAATATATATTGAAATTCTAAATCCTGAAATTCATTTAAGAGTTTAATCAAATATTTGGAAATTTTATATAAAATATATATTTTTCCTCAAATATTTGTGACAAAATAAAGGATGAAGAAAATCAGAAAATGACAAAAATAGAATTCAAAAAATAGAATTCAAAAGGGTAGATGGCAGACCAATCAGGTTTGAAGGGACAGATCGTTGATTATGGGAAAACAGTTTCAACCTTTTTCCAGACTTCTAAGGAATGAAGATCAGTCTAAAAACAGTTTCAACCTTTTTCCAGACTTCAAAGGAATGAAGATCAATCTAAAACACCTAGCAGCAAAAGAACGGCAGATTGAGAATCATTTTGCAAATTTTCAGCAGTCATTCAACCAATTCCAGATTTCAAGGAAAGATACTTGCAAGCAGTTCAAAGTTTCCAACAAATAATTTACAAAGAGTTTTATTTTTAGTATACTATTCAGGATTGTATTCCATAATTATTGTAACAGTTAGGAGAAATCTTGTCTATATATATTATTTCAATTTGTAATAAACAATGTGGGCTTTTGATGCAAAGGCTTTTCACTTTGTAATAGCTTATATTATAGGATTTCTAATGAAAGCCTTCTGGCTCCAATTGACAGAGTTTTGTGTTTTCTAGTGTTCCATATCTTATTTCTACACATGTTCAAAGCATTTATATGAAGGTGTGAGTAAGTGTAGATTAAGTCTTAATCTCTCTCAAATCCCCTGTAAAATCATAACCTTTAAAAAGAGATTAGCTTATTGGACTGTTTGTCCAAGACAACTCCTCTTTGACTAGTTTTTGTTTTATGACTTCTGATATCCATTAAAAGATATTAGATTATTGGACTACCTGTCTGAAATAGCTCCTCTTAGATTGGTTTCAGTTTGGCCTTCAATTTCTTTTGATTATATTTTTTTGGGCTGTAGAAATATTCTACACGCATCCAAATTTCCCTAATTGTTAAGAGTCTGTCTAATTGCTTAATTATTAGTAATCTCCTTACATTATTCTATCATAATCCTTGAAAAGCTAAGTCATTAGGTTAGGATGGAAGCTAACACATTCTGAAGGGACCCTGTGAGAGAGGTCTTTAATCATGGATAGGGATTGTCACTGATTGCCAACCACCCCCAATTAAAACGATAAATCTGACCATTGTTCTTCAAAGGATGTTGTTCAGTGACAGGTGAATAGCATTAAACAAAGCCTCGTAACACCTGAGGGAGCCCCCTATGGTTCAAGGGCCAGCTTGAACCTAAAGGTTGGTTGAGTTGGTTTCTTGGCGTAGTTTTTGCAGCCAAGGACTGCCTACGGGAAACAGGTACAACATCTACCATAGCACATTTGAATGTATTACTGTTGGGATCATACAATATGTTGTTGGGCATGGATTGGTTGTACCTTCATAGAACCAAGGTGGATTGTTATGACAAAGCCATTTAGTGCTTGGATGACAATGGGGAACAAATATTTTTGCGGGGTAGGAAAAAAGCAACATCAGTGAGAATAGTGACAACTATGCAGGCCAAACGTAGTAGCAGGAAAGGGTGTGTGTTATTTGCGGTGCACATTTCTAGCGACAAAGGTAAGGAGTTGAAGAAGTAGATGTTTTGAGCGGTACCCTGTTCTACAATAGTTTTAGAATGTATTTCCTGAAGATATTTCATAGTTTCCACCTTACAAGGAGGTAGACTTTTCTATTGAGTCGGTGTCAGGGGCAGCTCTGACATCAAAGGCATCTTACAGGATGAGTACACCTGAGTTGGTGGAGTTGAGCAGCAGTTGAAGGAAATGTTGGACAATAGATACATTAGGCCAAGTGTGTCACCATGGGGCGCACTGGTATTGTTTGTGAAGAATGATGGTACTCTCAGGTTGTGCATTGAATACAGGCAATTGAACAAAGTGACGATCAAGAATAGGGATATGTTACCGAGGATTGATGACTTGTTCAATTAGCTAAAAGGAGCAGCAGTGTTCTCGAAGATTGATCTGAGATCCGGATATCATAAGGTATGCATTAAAGAAGATGACATCTACAAGACAACTTTTCAGGCCTTGTATGCGCAATATGAGTTTGTTGTAGTTCCATTTGGTTTAACTTTGCTCCAGCTACCTTTATGTGTTTAATGAATAGTGTGTTGCATCCGTATTTGGACAAGTTTGTTATTGTGTTCATTGATGACATATTGGTATATTCTAAAAATGAAGAAGAGCATGTTGAGCATTTAGTAGCAGTATAGAGATTGTTGAAAGAGCATCAGTTGTAAGCTAAGCTCAACAAGTGTAGTTTCTTTCAAATTGAGGTACACTACTTGGGACATGTTTCCAAGGATGGCATAGTAGTGGATACATAAAAGGTAAAAGCTATCATGGAGTGGGAAGCTCCCAGAAATGTAGATGAGGTGAGATCTTTCATGGAGTTAACAGGGTATTACTGAAAGTTCATCGAGAATTTCTCACAGATTGCTTATCCTATCACATCATTGCAGAGAAAAGGTAAGAATTTTGAATGGATAGAGTGTGCAGTCAGTTTTGAGCAACGCAAGCAGTTGTCAACACATGCACCAGTGTTAAAGATTGCAAATCTAGACAAAGAGTTTGTAATATGTACAAGATGCTTGTAAGAGATGACTTGGTAGAGTCCTTATGCAGGATGGGCAGGTGGTATGTTATGAGTTACGAACACTGAATGAGCACGAGCAGAACTACCGGACACATGATCTTGAGTTGGCAACGATCATACATGCATTGAAGATGTGGAGGCACCATCTTCTTGCCAGGAGGTTTGTATTGACGAGTGATTATAATGATTTGCAGTATGTATTTGACCAATTGAATCTGAATGGCAGGCAAGCTCAGTGGTTGCCCACGATTAGTGAGTTCGACTTTGAGATCAGGGATATCAAAGGTAAAGAGAACATGGTAGCAGATGCTCTTAGCAGGCGGATACAGGTAAATCACTTAGCAGCTATGAGCTCCTATGGGATAGACTTACAGGATAGGATTTTGCAAGCAGGTCATCAGGATGTCAGGTATATGGAGATTGTGCACAAGTTGTAGGAGAGTTCAAGTAGTGGTACAGGTATAGGTACATGTACAAGTACCTATGGTGGCACATGTATAGGTACAGGTACATGTGGTGGTACAGGTACAAGTACATGTGCAGGTAGTGGTACATGTGCAGGTAGTGGTACATGTACAGGTGCAGGTAGTGGTACAGGTACATGTACAGATGAAAGTGCACAAGATGTTGACTATCATCTCACAATAGATGGATTGTTTAGATTTAGGGACACGATATATGGACTGGATAACAGTGAGCTCAAGAAGGTGATCTTGAGGAGTTTCATGCGAAACCATATTTAGGTCACCGAGATTATCCGAAGAAGCTGACAGAAGTGAAGAAATTCTATTATTGGCTAAATTTGAACAGAGATATAGCAAAGTTTGTGGCTAGGTGTTTGGATAGTCAGCAGGTAAAGCCAGAGTGTAAGAATCCAGGTGGATTACTACAGTCGATTGCGATTCCAGAGTGGAAATAGGAGGTCATTTCCATGGACTTTATCACAGGTTTGCCAAAGACAATGAGACGACATGATTACATCATGGTAGTGGTGGATAGGTTGACAAATGTAGCTATGTTCCCCTTGTTGATTCCCCATCAGATCCATTATTGGATAAGCAGCAATAAACCTCATACATGAGGTAGGTGCACTAAAGTTAGGAACATTGTATTGAAGGGTAGGATTGAGAAGGAAGGGTAGGCAAGTTGTATCGCGGGATGGGTGATTTGATGTATATATGGCTATATGGGTGGCTTCACTTCATCCCAGTGAAGTTTACGTTCTCAGTGAGTGATGTAGCACAGGTCTTCATCAGGGGCGTGGTCAGATTGCATGGAGTTCTGAAAAAGATTGTGTCAGATAGGGATGTGAAGTTCACTTCAAATTTTTGGGAGGTATCTGTAGGTTTGGGCACAGATTTTGTCTTCAGTATAGCTTATCATCCACAGAGAGATGGACAAATAGAGAGGGCCAACAGGATATTGGAGGACATGTTGAGGATGTATGTGATGCATCAGCGGCAGAAATGTGAAGAGTACCTTCCACTGGTAGAGTTCGCTTACAACAATGGGTATCAAGAATCCTTGAGGATGAGTTTGTTTGAGGCATTGTATGAGAAGATTTGTAATACTCTCATCAGTTGGAGTGATCCAATTAACAGGGTGTTGATTGGACTGGACATTTTAGCAGACATGGAGTAAGAAATGCAGGTAATCAAGAAGAATTTGAAAGTAGCACAGGATACGCAAAAGAGATATGAAAATTGGAATAGGTTGTTCAAGGAGTTCCAGGTTGGGGAACAGGTGTACTTGCGCATCAAACCGAGGAAGAGCTCTTTATAGATTGGATCATGTGCCAAGTTGGCACCCCGTTTTGTGGACCTTCAAGATTATTGAGAGGATTGGGCCAGTAGCCTATCGATTTGCATTGCCTCCAATAGTGAAACTCCATGATGTTTTCTATGTGTCATTGCTTAAGAAGTATGTTAAAAATGTTGATCATGTGACTGACTGGTCTGTATTGCAGGTCCCCACAGCCACTTCACCTCCCGTAAAGCTAACCTTCAGTCCTCTATCTTCCATGGTTGAAACTAAAAGGAAATTCTTCTCCAACCCCAATACATATAATACCTCGTTCACCTCCATGATGCCACTTGAGTCCATCTGGAACTCGATACTCCCATTTCCCTCGACTGCATACTTGGCCTTGTCACCAAGCTCCACATTCACATCTTTGGGCCCCCTAGTCATGTTGGTGAAGAGTTCCCAGATCTCGTTATATGAAAAGATGCTCCACTGTCCACGAACCAGACACCTTCATGACAATTCCAAAAAGGAAAGATGTTAGGGCAAAGTTTTCTCAAACATCTCTGCCATCTTCTCAATTTGCGCAGTAGTGGTTGCCCTTACCCTTCTTTTTGTTAGGACACTTAGTGGAAAAATGCCCGAACTTATGACAAGTAAAGCATTTAACTTTGCTCATGTCCTTTTCCTTCGTGTTCTGTGAAGATACTCCACCTTGGTTCTATTTGGCCTTTGCTTTGCCTTTTTTCGCTTGTGCAACAAGAGCAACTTCATCTTTCTCCTCACTACCCTTTCATTGTCCTCTGGTCAAGGAGTTTTCCCAAATAACCTTCTGGGTGAAGTCATCCCATAATCCGCTCCAATCAAGAAGTTGTTGACGAGCACGAATCCCATCCACAAAAGTGGTCCATTGCTTCGCGCACCCCTTAAAAGCAACTTTAACTAGCTACGAATCATCCACAGTTTCCCCAACTACTACAAGCTCATCATGAGCCTGTTGGACTCTCATGAGATAAGATGTCATGGTCTCATATATATTCATTTTAATATTGTTCAACTTCTCTTTAAGCACCATTTTCCTATTCTCATTTGTAATCTAATAAATACAGGTCAGAGTTGACCACATCTATCTTCTATTGCCCTTCCCTGATATGTGGGTGATTATATGATCCCTCACACCATCCAGAATTATGCAGCTCGCTTTCATATCCTTCACCCTACGCTCGGCTACAAGATTTGGATCTAAAGGAACCTATACGTCTCTGCTCACTAAATCCCAGAGGCCATTAGATTTCAAAATCCATGTCATTAGCTCCTTCTACGTGCTGAAATTTGATACCCCGTCCAACATGTCTTCGTATCTCAAACTGAACAATGATGTCATCTCCACAAATTAACCATAGCTACAAAACCAAGCTGCAAAATTTAAGAAATAATTTTGTTGTTGCAAAAAGGAAAAAACCACTGTTGCAAACCCTCGTCATCTCAGATCTCCCTTTCAGAGTCTTCTAGACTGCTCTAATACCATGTTAAATTTCCAATACGAGCTAGATTTATTTTCTCACGGCAAATTAATTTATCCCCAACAATTTATTTATTTACCCAAATAAGCATTGATTCACCGAAAATAAAATCACCGATATTTTTAACTTCTAGAATTAAAAATATGTAGCGGAAATAAACCAAAGAGATCAATCACACATTGCACAATTAATTAACCCATAACAATTCCCTGTCATTTTATTATCTAGAAAATCTGGGTTTTCTGATCCACGGAGATACAAGGAAAATTACAAATCTGGAACCTACAACTCAGCTCCCTCATAATGAATTCATCCTAGGTAAAATGGTCGCCAGCAAATTTGCCTCCAGATGAAATTTCCCTGAAGAACTCAACCTCTAGGAACTTGATATGCGCCCTCTAGCAACTAGATATGTGCATGCCACTAATGTGCACTAGGAAAAACTCATAAATCCAACAACTCGACCTCTTCCAGATAAACACAATCTCTCTCTGACAACTCGGCCCTACAATCTCCTCCTACTAGGCCTCCTTAGATTCGCATGAACCCACTCGCACTTCTCCTCTGCGCACTGGTCCATTGAACCACTCGCATTGCAGAGACAATTGTTCTCTCTTCGTGATGACTAGCTCACACAACTTGTGCTATTGTTCTTGTGTCTTCACAACCTTGCTAGATTCCCTTTATAATCTTCATTGAGTCCAAATCTCTAACACCAATCTCCCTTCTAGAACCATCTTGGAGATCAACGGTTGAGATTATTTCTAATTCACTTATATAATTAAATTATTTATCCTTAGAAAATAACTCAACAGTCCACAATAATTAATTGACTTTATTATTGTACTTTTTCTAAGTTAGACATAGGAAGAAGGCCTAAATCACTAGAAGAGACAAATAATGTCTTCCACATGCTAAGACACTAAACCGATGTACAGGACCTTCCAATGCTACCACTCACATCAACAAACCCTAGGGCTAAGGCCTAGTCTATCAGGTCCTCAACTGCACAAATACCAATACAAAATATAATCAGCAAGATCTAGACTCACCTAGGCTTGCTCCTTTTAGCCCACAACCCACAGTACACTTGTTGTTCCTTGTTGTACCCTTCAATCCTTCGCTACTATAGTCTTCTTCTTACACATGGTCTGCTCCTTTAGACCATTGTTCAATGGCTCTGCCACCATAACAGACTGTTGTCCAATCTAATACAAACCTCGGTCACCCTCCTTAACTCAACCCTCCTAGTTGTAGCCTTCATAACCGGCCTTAATCTTCTCAGATTTGTCCTCGGTTTATATTTCTTCACCAGTGGATACTTTGTTCTCTTGTCGATTGCTCCAACAACCCTAAATCACCTTTTAGCAGCTCTTCAACCCTTGATCTAACCCTCGACTAGCTTGGATGCACTTTGACCAACCTTATTTAGGTTGTCACTAACCTTAACCAATGTCCAAACCACCCTATCGCATTTTGTTTGCTCTTTGAGGCCTTAACCAAGCCCTTCTTGTGCCCTCGATCAGACGGCCCTACAACTTGAGACCCCTATGACCTAGACTGTTGAAATATGGTTGTCTTTGATGTTAACCCAAGCAACACCAGACGATGCCCCGCTTTTGTTGACCAAAATGACATGGCAATTCATGATGTTTCCAGTTAGGATCATCCTTGATGGATTCTCCCTGTCAAGCCAATTCGGGTAGTATATGGCACGCCATGAGAACCTTCAAGATTTGAGACATATCCTCATTTGAAGATGAATTCCCCGCCCTATGGGCAAAAACCCAAAGGTTAATAAGATGACAATTAATGTGGCTCTTCTCCAACCAAAAAAAAAATTGCAAAAGGGTTATTCTTGAGCGCTTTCAAATCTATTTTAAAATCAAAAATCTAAAGAAGGGGGTTTTGGGGCTAAAAGGTATCCTGAAATTTAAAACTCAAAACCCACAAAGGGGTTCACTCCAACAAATTTAAATTCTAAATATGGCTTTCCCTCCTGAATCACTATGTCGGCTACCCCATTTGAAGCCCTCCAAAAACTTTTATTGACTATTTATTGACACTCGTCTAGCTCTCCAATGTATGCGATTGAACGAACATCTCTTGTGATCAAGCTCTGAAGTTATACTTGGCGCTATGGAGAAAAGGCAAATCAATCGAGAGGCTAGGGTTTGCTTTTGTTTTGGCTTTGTTTGAGGGATTCGTTGGGTGACTAATTGCAGGTGAAGACTGAAGGTTCAGTGACAAAAAAAATTTGTGGTTTCGGACCTCATTAGGGCATCAATTACTGGCCTATTGGTCAATAAGCAGCAAGGATTTGTGGCTCAATTAGATTATGTTTTGGATTTGATTGTTGCAAGATCTAGCTGCAGTTCTCAAGAAGAGATATCCGAGCATAGGTTAGACTAATCACCAAGTCTTTTATGGCATATCTTTTGAGAGTCAACGCATCATCTTTCGAAAGTATTTCAGCCCTCTGTTAGGGAAAGGGCAAGTGAACAATTCATCATTCAAACCTGTGGATTATTCGATTTTTGTTGAGGACATAGGATGGTTGATTGCACATAGAACAGAAACCTAAAGCAACTAGACTTGCAGCTCCCTTTGGAAGCTCATAAGGGTTTTCGTTGTGGTTGAATTGTCTAGAAAATTACAGAACTATTTTTCCAAATAGCTTGCACTTGAGGGTTGTCAAGGACTCTAATCTTCTGCTCTCAAAATACACATCAGCGACACTATTAAGGCACTAAACCTAGGGTAGATTTTGAGACCCCTCATGAATCTTGGTCTTGAGGCAAGTGGTAAAGAATTTGTGGCAGCAAAGTAGGGCATACAGTTCACCCTTTGGCAGCAGTCCTACAATTGGCAGCAGTCTCTTCACAAGTCACTTATGTTAAAATACTTTATTATTCTGAAGAAGGTAGTAAGAGTTTTGTTGTAGTCAGGGCCTCTTCCAAATATGGTAACACAGTCTCATCATTAAAAGTTATGCACTTATAGTGAGGGTTTTGGCATTCTCTGCTTCAGGACATCCTTAGGGTATCATTCAACAAGCTATAGCAGTTCAGCATCACTGGTATTGTATGTTACAGCAGTATGGAAGGAAGAATCGTATGGTTCATGTCTTGTAAGGGCTTTCTGTCATTATTGTAGTAAGGGTTTTGAAGTAAGAGCATTGAAATTGTGAGGGTAACTATCATTTTATTGCCATATCAGGATTCATTGTAAGTGGGTCATTGTCCCTGGTATGAGAGCCCACAATAGCATGAAGAATTATATTCATTGTAAGTGGATCATTGTCCTTGGAATAGGAGCCCACAATTTTGTGTCAAACTTATTATCATTTTCAAGGTCGTTTGGGTAGTGCTAGGCAGGTGGTTGAAGTCACCTTCAAGTTGGAGCTTGAAAACATTTCAGGGTGCTAAGATGGTGCTAGGGCAAGTTGGAACTTGCTAGAGTGTTGGAGCATCCTTTTAGCAGCTACTAATAAAATGTTAAATGATCCAAAAATACATAATTCATAATTCAAAAAGTTAAGATAAAATATTTATTAGTTTAGAATATTTTATTAATATTGGAGAGACTTAGAAATAGAATATTGTTGCAAAAAAACATGACATCTAGAATAGTGTCATATCTTAGGCTCCAATTTAGGAATATAGTTAGTAGATTTGTTAAAATTGCATTCATTGTAAATGGACATTTGTTAATTCAATAAGTGATCCATAACTAGAATAGGTTAGGACATTGAGTTATATATAGCTCATTCTCTTGATTGCGAGAGTGCTGGAATGTGTGTAAACTCTTGTAAATTTATTATGTAATTTCTTTTCTTGATTAATAAAATTGTGTGTTTGAGGATACTTCTGCCATTATTGTGGTATCAGAGCTACAGTAATGCAGCTGATATAAAGACAAAGACTCCACCGGTTGCAGATTCTTGGAAAACACCATTGAATTGATTAGCAAATGATTCGCATACAAATTGTAGAAAATAAATTTGATTATTATTATTGTGTTCAGATTTCTTAACTCTGTACATCAGGTTTTTATTATATCCAAAATTTTCTTTAAAAATCCAAATTTCCCCTACAAGTTCTGTTTTAGCACATAGTGCCATGTTCTGTGTCAACGCATAGTGTTGAGTTCTCTTCTGAGATTTTAATGTCAAGCCAAACCCAAAATTCGTATTCTGGTTATTCTCTGTATCTGCGTCCAAATTTATAGATCTCCATCACTTCGTATTCTGGTTATTTTCGTAGCAGCTGCTGTCATAATTTCCTCAACGTTTTGATTGATGGAAGTTGTTCCAAGACCGACCAATGGTATTTTGGTGCCTGTGTTGAGTTCTAGAACTTGCTTCAAGTGGAGCATTTGGGTACACCTTATCGAGCTCTTCGAGTTTTAAAACCCCAGTTCTTTTAAGAAACAACCAAACTTGGCAGCAGTCCTCTCTTGCAAGATCTACCTCGTAGTGTGATCCTTCATCATCTTCCTTCTCGTGCTCCAGATGTGTTGGAATCTCCTCCGCAGAGGACAAAATTGACACCTAAGTGGCATTTCGAAGTCAAACAGGTCGTTGCGTGGCAAATTTTAGAACCTGAGCACCTGAAGCGGTGAGGCGGTGTGCGGTGGCGTCGGTGAATTGACAGGCGGTTGAGCTCCCGGCCTCGAAATTGCAGGCACGACAGCACAACGTATCAATAAAAAAAACAAAGACTTCTGCCATTATTCTCGGAAAACGGAGACTCCAGCGCAGGGTTCAAAGTGTACGGTGAAACGCTCAAGCCAGATTGAAGAATTGACCTTTGTTGCCGTAACTTCTCAAATTGAATTTTTAAAGTTTGCTTTGATTTTTTTTTAAAGGAGATATGGTCACTTTTTGCAGGTGACTTCATAAAGGTTTATTCTTTTTTTAAGGATTTCTAATAGTGATAATGTGGAGCATTTAAGGTGTAATTTTATTTTAAAATTTTGTATTTTTATTGGAGAGAGAAGTTGTGGATTTTGTAATTTGGAGAGATAACGAAAAAGTTTTATTTGTTTGTCACTTGGAGAGATAAGGAATTTTCTATTATTATATAAGGAGTTTACTATTATTTATAATATTTTTGGAGAAATAAGGAGTGAGAAGATATAAGGGATTTGTAAATGTTAGGGATAGTAAATTTTGTAATTTTTGGAGTAATAAGTAGATTTTATTTGTAATTTTTTATTTGGAGAGATAAGAGTGATATTTTAACTCAAAGTAATTTTTTACTTTGAAGGGGGTGAGATTAGCCTTTCGATACGAATTTGCAAGAACATTGTAAGTAGTCAAATTTTGAAAGTTTTCGTTCTAAATTCTTAAGAGAAATTGACTAGAGCCAAGTGCAAAGTATAGTCAATTTTCTCCTTCAACAACTATACGAGTGTCAAGACCAAGCCCTGATAGATTGTTTTGCATGGCGTGTTTCGTGTGACGTGTTGCTCATCTTTTTGGTGCAAAGCTTTAAAACTACAATGTCAAAGTTAATTAATCTGTTCTCTTATTCTGATAAGCTTGAAGGGGTAAAATCATACAAGACATGGAAACATCTCATTGAAAGCACTCTAATATATAAGGAATTGTGGCAAGACATATGTGATGGAGACATTAAGCCTAATAAACCCAGAGATGTAACTTCACTTGCAAAATGAGAAGTTAAAAATGCCAAGGCACTAGCTCTTATAAAGTCTTCAGTTAATGATGAGATGTATATTCACATTGAAAACACCTCATATGCATGATCTGCGTACTTTCAAAAATCTATTTGATACACAACCTAAATCAAAAAAGGTTGATCTACAATTAAAGTTGCTTCAACAAAAATTAACTGAAGGGGGAGATGTCCTTGAATATATCTCCAGGCTTAAAAATATTAAACAAGAAATAGTGAAAGATGGATTTCAAATAGTAGATGATAGTTTCATGACCACAATTATAATTGTTGTATTGCCTTCTTCTTACACGCATTTTTTGGAAACTTTACAAATGACCGGAAAGTTAGATAAATTAAAGTTTGATGAGCTAAGTGAGATGTTGGCTCAACACAGCAAAACTTTTGGGAAGAAGAAACAAGGGGAAGATGTCTTCTTCACAGAGGCCAACACAAGTAAATTGTCAACTGACAGTTCAAGAGGAAGAGAAAGAGGAAATTTCAATCAACATCCAACAGCACATAGTGGACAAGGTCGTGGAAGAAGCCAAAGCAGAGGCAAATTTCGAGGAAGAGGAAACAGTCATAGCAGAGGAAACTTTCAAGGCAGAGGAAACAATCAAGGAAGAGGTCAAAGTCAAGGCAGAGGGCAAACTCAAAGCAGAGGCAGAGGACAGTATCAAGAAAAAGGCAGAGACTTGAATCAAATTGTCTACAGAAGATGTAATACAGTGGGCCATTTTGTAGAAGATTGTAGAACTTCCATTGATAAAATTCCAAAGTTCCATCAAAACACAGCTCAATTTGCCAATGATCAAGATAATGATGGTTCGGAATATGTCTTCACATCAAGTCAAAGCTCAAAATCAGCAACATTAGTTTCCACTTTTCTTAAAAGTGATTATGAATGTTCATGGATTTTAAATACATGAGCAACTCAACACATGACTTTTCGACGAGACTTCTTTTGGAACTTCCAACCATACCACCTTAGTTCAATATTTCTTGTTGATGATACAAAAGATACTCCTTATGGAAAAGGTGTCGTTAAAGTTTATCTTCCTAACATTGGAGAAAGATTGATTTCAAATGTATGGTATGTACCCACCTTTAAAAAGAATTTTTTGTCTTTAGTCTCGATCTGACAAGCTAGACACCATGTGGTTTTGGAGGATGACTTAGTTAAAATTAATTCAATCAAACAGAGCATGAAAACAGTGATGACAAGGTATGAAGATGGAAAACTACTAAGGATGAAAGGAACAGTTATTCCAAGGAATTCCGACTTTGCAGGGGCAAAAAGCACAAACATTTCACCTATCAGATTATAGCATGTCAGATATGGACATCTAAACTTTGACAATCTCTCTCAACAACAAAAACAAGGAATGGTTAAGGGACTTCCTACCTTCAAGAAAGAAAATGCAAGATGTGAAGCTTGCATTTATGGAAAACAAAGTCGAGAGACTTTCCCGACAAGTTCATGGCGAGAAAACAGGCGTTTGCAATTAGTACACAGTGACATCTGTGGACCCTTGCAAGCTTCTCTAGGAGGTTGCAAATATTTCTTACTCTTTATTGATGATTTCAGCGAAATGTCATGGGTTTTCTTGAAGCATAAGTCAGAGGCATTTGAAAAGTTTAAAAAAATTCATCAACTTGTTGAAAACGAAGTCAAAGAAAAGATTGGCACTCTTAGAACTAACGATGGAGGAGAATTCACTTCAAATGAATTCCAAATTTATTGCAGAGACAATGGGATCAAATGACATCTTACAAATGTCTACACTCCACAGCAAAATGGAGTAGTAGAAAGAATGAATCGCACTTTGTTAGGAATGGTGAGATCTATGTTAACTTTTAAAAAGTTAAGTCCTATTTATTGGGCAGAAGCAATCCATACATTTGTTTACTTAAGGAACAAGTCTCTCGCTGCTTCTTTGGATGGAATCACACCTTATGAAGCATGGTTTGGTTTCACACCTAAAGTTAAACACCTTAGGGTTTTTGGTTTTGTATGTTATGCCTTAGTTCCAAAAGAAAACTGAACTAAGCATGACTCGTGAAATTTGAAATGCACAATGATTGGATATTTCGATGAGAAGAAACGGTACAAGATTCTGTCAAATGGGAAATTTATTTCCAGTAAAGATGTAATTTTTTATGAAACTGAGAGTAAAAGTGCTGAAGAAATAGAAAATCTTCTTCAAAAATTGGAAAGAAAAGGAGATAAAAGGAAAGGAAACATTCAAAGTCAACCAAATTCACAAAATTGGTATGAAGTTGATTTTCCTTCTTCTGAAGATGATTCATCCAATCCATCTACTTCACCAACACAGTCTGGGTCTTCTGGCAATTCATCAGAATCTCGTAGTAGCAACAGTTCTTCTGAAGGTGATTCTCCGCCCCCAGAATCTATAGTTGATCAATGTACCTCTATGTACATTAATCCTCTTTATAATGATGATGACTTTTCAGAATCTCAAACAAGTGAACATCAATTGCCAAAATGGGTTGTTCAACTTTTGAAAGATGTAAGGCTTGATGAGAAATATAAAACAAGGACAAGGGGGTCAACCAAAAATGAAGTAAATTTCGCCTTGATCACGAATAATTTTATTGAACCCTCCACATACAAAGAGGCAGTAATATATAAAGAATGGCAAAAGGCTATGGTTGAAGAATATAAGGCAGTTCAAGGCAACAACACTTGGAAACTTGTTGATTGTCCTCAAACTGTTAAACCCATCAATGCAAATGGGTTTACAGAATTAAATACCACCAAAATGGAGAAATCGAGAAGTACAAAGCTAGACTTGTGGCTAAGGGTTTTGCGCAGCAGGAAGGGATTGATTATGAGCAAACTTTTGCTTCTATAGAAAAATGGAACCCCATCCGCTTAACACTCGCATTAGCAGCACAAAAAGGATGGAAAGTTCATCAGATGGATGTAGAGAGTGCTTTCCTCAACAGAGATTTATAGGAAGATGTATATATGACACAACCGCCAGGTTTTGAAATTGAAGGCCAAGAACATAAAGTCTGCAAATTGATCAAGGCTTTATATGGGTTAAAACAAGCTCCACAAGCTTGGTATGCCAAAATGGATGAATACCTTCGGAAAGTTGGCTTTCAACGAATTGAATCTAAGATACTTTGTATGTACGTCAACAGGGTAAAAACCTAGTGATTCTTGTTATGTATGTAGATGATTTGATCATTGCTGGAAACAATGATGATCATATTGTACAGGTGAAAAAGGAGTTACATGCAGGTTTTAAGATGACAAATTTGGGACTACTTCACTATTATCTTGGACTATGCAGCAGTCCACTATGCAGCAGAAGTTCTTCAGTGATTTGGAATGCATGATTGCAAGCCCGTTCTTTAGAGATAGTTGATTATGAAGGGATGGACATGGTGGACAACACTACTTATAGATAGTTGATTGACAGCCTGATTTATCTGACAACCACTTGACTAGATCTATCTTATGCAGTCAATATTCTTTCACGCTTTATGCAGGAACCACGCGACAGCCACTAGAATGCAGTGAAAAGGGTTCTTCGATATATCCAAGGAATAAAAGATTTTGGTCTTCTTTATAAAAAGACTAAAAACTTTGTACTTGGTGAATTTTCAGATGTTGACTTTGTTGGGAGTATTGATGATCGAGCATCAACCTTGGGGTATTTAATGAACATGGGTCAGCCGTAGTATCTTGGAGTTGCAAGAAACAAGCTACAGTGGCCACTTCTTCAGCCGAAGCAAAATACATATCAGCGTGGGAAGCAGCGTGTGAAATTGTTTAGTTGCGCAGAATTTTGCAAAACTTAGGCATTCCTCAAGCAAAAGCTACATCGTTATTCATAAACAACCAATCATCCATAAAACTTGCCAAGAACCCAATTTTTCATTCCAAAACAAAGCATGTGGACACCAAGTATCATCATATCAGATCGCTCATTACAAAGGACATCATCAAGCCAATTTATTGTCCAATATTTTCACAAAACCACTTGGCAGGATAAAATTTACTAAGTTCAAAGATGAACTTGGTATCTGTTGTAATGTATCTTTGGATCATGGGGGGAATGTTAAATGAACCAAAATACATAATTCATAATTCACAAAGTTAGGATAAAATATTTATTAATTTAGAATATTTTATTAATATTGGAGAGACTTAGAAATAGAATATTGTTGTAAAAGATATGACATCTAGAATAGTGTCGTATCTTAGGCTCCAATTTAGGAATATAGTTAGTAGATTTGTTAGAATTGCATTTATTGTAAATGGACACTTGTTAATTCAATAAGTGATCCATAACTAGAATAGGCTAGGACATTGAGCTTATATGTAACTCATTCTCCTGATTGCAAGAGTATTGGAGTGTGTGTGTAAACTCTTGTAAATTTGTTATGCAATTTCTTTTCCTGATTAATAAAATTGTGTCTAAGACTCTTCAACGATTATAAAACTAGGGTGTTGGAGCGTCCTTCTAATTGGAGCTAGAAAATTGAACCTGTTTCTAGAGTACTAGGGAGTTGGGGCTTCCCTTTTTAGTTGGGGCTGAAGCATTTGATGTACTCACAAAATAATTAGATATATGTTCGGTGGTTTTTGTCCCAAAGGTGTTTCCAATTAAAAACTTCTTGTCCAATGTTCTATTGATGTGTTGATGCTTTATATGTTATTAATGCTTTGAAAAGATCAATAAAATACTAATTGATAAGAAATACCCCCCTCTCAATATTTCCAACATAGACAAGGCACAGTCCAACCCTCTTCTAGGGCTCGAACCTCTTCATTAACCTAGCAAATACATAGACTAGTGTTTCTTTGATCAAAGAACCAACTCGGCCTCCTCTTCGACAACTATTCAACCTTCTTGAACATAACTCAGCCTCCTTAGAAAACCATACATCTGCTCCTGGTTGCGGCTAGACTTCTTGTTGTGGTTCACCTTTTAAGGTTGTCTCCTTGCACAAGTGTCCATCACACTTGTGACTAGCCTCTCCTTTAGCTCCATATGTATAGCTCTTGTATAAGTGTCTTGGCAGTCTTCTTTGTCCTCAAGAAACCCTTATTTACCACTTAATAACAAATTAGAATAATAATTTCCTTGGGTTCCAAGCCCACAATTTTGGGTCCAAAATGTGAAAATCGGTTACCCATTTCCTACTACAGCAACTAATGCTAATTCTTCTAATTATTAATTCCATTAAACAATTTACTTGTTGTGTGCTACAGCAAATACCGAATTAAATACATTATAGCCTACACAAATAAAAATTGCATACAGCACAGGAGAGAAATAATCATCACACACATCCACAGAGTTATTTTTGGACAAATGTCTCCGGAAAAACCCAGTGTGGGAAAACCGGTGCAGCAACTAAGGGTTTGGATTATTAAGCAATGAGTTTTTGAATACAATCTTTAGATGCCTTGTTGGCTATCCAATACAGAGAATATGACTGATAGAGAGATAAGTGAAATACACCTCACACTATCACTCGAGATCCTAATTGATCCAACCACAGAATGGCTAGCCCCTAGCTGTCTCTGCACAGTCACTACATAGGCCCTGCATCACAGCTTCTAGGGACTACATCACTCCCTCTGTTGATTGATATGCCTCTCTGAGTCTTCGATTCTATCCTCCCAGTCTCACACCTCGGCTTTTGGCTTCAAAACTCTACCTCTCTAACAAAAATATGGGTCTCCTCAAGGCCCTGTGTTGCCTCTGTGTCAGCCTACACTGCCTAGCGTAGCCTCTGTGTTGTCTCTCCCGGATCTCTCTCTACCTCCTCTACTAAGTATTCCCAGATCAGGAAAAATCTCCAACTGGAACTATCCCTGCCCCTCACTGTAAGAAATCACTTCGAACTTCTCTCCGACAACTATTGCGTTGCTCTCTTCAGAAATTCAATCTTTGATCTCCCACTCAATGTGAAAACACATATGCCCATCAAGCCTCCTCTTATAATCCTTCTGTTGAGAAACAACGGCCCATATTAGATTCTAGTCAATGGCTTAGATCATTTTGGCTTGATCCTCGTCTTCTTCTAAAAGTTTCACCCACAATTTGATTAATGCCCTTTAATTATTTTAATTTCCTAAGTTTAAACTTAGGCACCCATTAAAAATAATTAATTTTTATAATAAAATTGATTCCGGGTGGAATTTCCCAAAAAAGATTTTTGGGTATTGTGGAATACATGTGTCCAAGCCTCCCTTCAAATTTTGAGGCTTAGAGCACATATGATGCTACCAAAAATCAACACTCCCTCTTAGCGAGGAATGTGCTCTAGTAATGCAACCTGTTGAAGCATCATCACTCTAATTCTGAAACGTCTCCCTCTGTGTTGCTAATGTCTGAGATCTCTGCCTATCAACTACTGCGCAAATGTTGCATCTGTACTACTGCTAACATTGCATCTGTACAACTCCCTCTCAAATTCTACATCTGTGTTGTTGGTACTACCACTGCAAACACTGCATCTGCACTGCAACCTTATCCAACCACTGTTGTTGCTACATCAGCAACAGAAAAGCATCCAAAATTACTGAACAGGTGTTCAGCATGATGCATCTATTGTTGGATTTCTCACTGTTGCTAATCTCTGCGCTGAGCCTCTGCAACTGTCACTCCTACACTCCTTTACATCCACTGACATTGGTACATCCTGCTACTTCTAATCTGGGCTCCCGTAGCAAGGTATTGATCCGAGAGGTGGACTCCTCAAGGATCCTACCCATTTGTAGTTCTTTTGAATGACAGTAATATATCACCCCACCTCTAGGCAATCATGGAAAACTCCTCCTCCTCAATTTGTGCAGATGCAGCCTTCAGATCATGCTTCTCGTCCTTGTCCTTCTTCTTGAGAGGACAATGTGTAGTGTAGTGACCAAGTTCACCACACTGGAAGCAATTGATCTTCGAAACATCTTTCTTCGTATTCCGTTGCTCCTGCTACCCCTTAAATGCGGGGGTTGCATTCTCATTCTCCTCCTTTGGCTTCGTCCCACCACTGTTGATGTTGCTACTATCAAGTTTGCACTTGACTAAGTCTCTCCTCATCTCTTCCTGCTGAAGAGCAGCCCACATCCCTTCCCAATCTGGAAATCTCTCTCTGTCGAGGATACTTTGGACAAACACTTGCCATTCTTCTGAGACTGAGTTCAAGGCCAGCCTCACCATCTCGGTAGGCTGAGGTGTTGACCCCAGAGCTACCAATGAGTCTCGGATCTCCTGAAGCTTCGTAAGGAACGGATCAATGTGTTCCCCCCACTGCATCTACGTGGATCTCATCTTCTACTCCAAGTACATATTTCGCTGCTCGGAAGATCCTTCATATAGAGTGGCCAAAGCTTCCCACGTCTGCTAAGCAGTATCCTTGTACTTCTTGAGCAGATCTGGATCCACGGGTACAGCTACCACACTATCGACATAGGTTTTGAGATTGTGCTCATCTAGAAAGCATGAGATCCTTGCCTTCCAAATCACATAGTTGGATGGACCCTCCAACCTATCCTGATCTCGCAACCCATGAGTTGCCATCTCTGCTAGCGAAATGTCAAACTGCCTCCTCTCTCTTCTGTGCGACACCAGGCTAGCTTGCGCACTCCCTGCTGAAGTTAGTAGATTAGCTCCTCTCTGCTGCTACTCAACACTTGAGAAATCAAACTTCTTGGCAGGAAGTCCTCTGAGGAAGAATTCCCTCAATAGTGCCTTTCTCTCTCAACTCTGCCAGCAACTGCTGCAAAATATCTGCGTCCCAGATGAACATCTACTCTGCAAGTAAAAATGTGTTGCTCCCTTCTGCCTCTGGAAAGCTTCGATCTGGAGATTGAATTTCTCTGTCAACTCTCTTAGAGAAATCGATTTCTCCTCAAAACTTCGACCTTCTAGCCCAAGGATTGCGTTTGTTGCCTACGAGGGTTTTGAATTACTTCCACTCCAGTAATTTCGAACTCATCTTCCTTTTTGCTTCTGAGCTCTTCTACTCACGATCTGTGCTCTGATACCATGTGAAAAATTCGTTCCCTAATTCCTAATGCAGCGACGAATGTTAATTCTTCTAATTCTTAATTCGATTAAACAAATTGCTTGTTGTGTGCTACAGCAAATACCGAATTTAATACACTGCAACCTACACAAATAAAAATTGCAAAAACTAAATACAGCACAGGAGAGAAATAATCATCACACATCTACACAATTATTTTTGGACAAATGTCCCCGAAAAAACCTAGTGTGGGAAAACCGATGCAGCAGCTGAGGGCTTGTTTTATTAAGTAGTAGTTTTTCTTAATACAAACTTTGGATGCCTTGTTGGCTATCCAATACAGAGAATATGAGTGACAAAGAAATGAGTGAGATATACCTCACACTATCACTGGAGATCCTGACTGATCCAGCGCCAGAATGGCTACCCCCTAGTTGTCTTTGCCTAGTCACTACGTAGGCCTTGCGTCATATCTTCTGGGGACTGCATCACTCCCTCTGTTGATCGATTTGCCTCTCTGAGTTTTCAATTTTGTCCTCCCGATCTCACACCCCAACTTCCGGCTTTCGGCTTCAGAACTCGACCTCTCCAGCAAAAATATGGATCTCCTCAAAGCCTCTGCGTCAGCCTACGCTACCCAGTGTAGCCTCTGCACTGCCTCTCCCGGATCTCTCTCTACCTCCTCTACTGAGTATTCCCAGATCAAGAAAAATCTCCAACCAAAACTATCCCTGCCCCTCAATGCAAGAAATCACTTTAACTTCTCTCCGGCAACTATTGCGCTGCTTTTCAGAAATTCGATCTCTGATCTCCCACTCGATGTGAAAACACATATGCCCATCAAGCCTCCTCTTATTATCCCTCTGTTGAGAACCAACGGCCCACATTAGATTCTAATCAATGGCTCAGATCATTTTGGCTTGATCCTCGTCTTCTTCTAGAAGCTTCACCCACAGTGTGATTAATACCCTTTAATTATTTTAATTTCCTAAGTTTAGACTTACACACCCATTAAAAATAATTAATTATTTTAATAAAAACTAATTATGAATGGCAGAGTTCATTCGAATTGTATTGAAGAATATGAATTCAAATCGAACTTAATTGTTGCCAAACTTGAATTCAAATCCAAACCATGTGGCATTTGCTTGCTAGTGAGCTTAATCTACAAGACAACCATACTAGAGCAAAGGAAATATTCAAAACACTCTTGACCTCAATCTATGAGAAGAGAACATAAAATAGGGATACCATAAATGTAGAAGATAATGCAAAAAAGAAAACCAACTGAACATTTTGTTGCAAATCCTTATTGTTACAAAGGTGTTTACTTGTTGAAGACTTTTACTAGAATATCAGCGAATGCCTCGTACCTTTTAGACATCAAGACTATTCTAAGATGACCTATAAGCAAAAGATATGTTTTCAAGAAAGTTCAAACATAAAGCAGAAATAAATATGTAGGCTTCATTTTCAGAAGCATTTGAACATTGTAATTCTTTCAAAAACTAAATAATTAGTCAGTCAGGAGAGATATATAGAAATTTTTAATTTCTAAAATATTTTAGAAGCTCTTTTAGCGTGCGAAACAAGACTGAAAATAGTAACATTGCCATAGATTCAAGATGAATATTTTTATTCTAGTAAGGAAGAGAATTATGATAAATTTGGTGATGGTTACTTGTTGGAGCAAACAATGCACACTTTAAATTCCAATTTAAGATGACTTACTATGGATGCCCAATCAATAGATTGGCTATGGTAATTCAATTGCATTCTACCTTGGTAGCAAAAAGAGGGTGATTCCAATCTCAGAGTAGCAGATTGTGTAGGGGATTCAATTGGATATATACCTTCAGAAAGAGGGAGATGCAAATCAGATTGAGCATCTTCAAAAGTTTCAAAATTGGATTAGTGTTCTATTGTCGAAAATTGAATAAGGATGTTTTTAAGATTTTGTGATCTTTCTTGGATATTGAGTCAAGATATTATGGATTTTGTCTTTGGAGGAGGGGGAGGGGGGAAATTAAAATGAATTTACTGTGTTAAGGGGGTAAGTAATGCTCAATATTATAGGAGTCCTATGTTATGGTGTAATGATGACTTCTATAAATGTCATTAACTCATCAATTAACAAGCTAGGTAGCAGAATCACCTAAGTTAAGGAAATAAAAGGGGATCAACCCTTTTGTATAAAATGGCTCCATGTAATAAATACTTATATTTTACATAGAGTTCATTTTTTTAGGTTTCTTCTCCTTCTTGTATAATTGAAATCTCAACAATCTGTTTTGGAAAACCATTGTGAGAGATTTATTAGTTCTAATATTCAAGAGGAAGAGAGAGATTTTTCACCTGGATGAAGGCTGATGCTTGTGATTTTGTATATAGATTGAAACTTGGTTTCCATGAACATTGCATATAAACGAAAGCCCTTGCTAGTGGCTATCACTTCATCAGTCAATGCAATAATTTTAGGGTAAATAAACCTTTGTATTTTTGTTGTTATTATGTTGGTTATGAGCATGTATTATACCAGTAGCTATTTATGGCTTTCATCATGTTTTCATTTGTAAATGAATGAACAATGTATCGATGGCCTAATGGATGAAACTGTAGCTAATATGTTGAGGCATCAATGCTTCTTAGCGATTCTCAAATGAGTATGAGACCCTTATGCTTAGATTTGTTGTTTACACCTGTAGATTACATATTTGTGATATGTTTGACGAAATCTCTGTCATGGCTAGTAGGGGTCCAGTCAAGGGCTTGTTCAAATAATTGTAATTGTGTCATCGTTTCATTGTTATCTTTATGTTTTGAATGTGTCATTCAATTATGGGCAGTGATCTCTAGGCTTGAAAATGTGGCTCAAATCTCGGGGACGCAAGCATAGCACTGGGCAAAAAAGTCCCTGGACACTGGCATACCATGTTGTGGGAACGTCCAGAACCCTCTAGACGCATGTATGCCCATATCATGGGAGCATTTGGGGGTTAATTGGTCAAAAAAAGTAAGTGGAACCTAGGGGTTGGTTACCTGAGAAGGTTGGGATGGTTCCCGGTAGTCATGTCGATGGTGTAGAAGGCTTGTATGGTGTGTTTCCATCGGTTCCACTTCCTTAAGGTGACTTAAGAGATCGAATCATATCATAGTAACTTCTCATCACATGTTTACCCTGGTTGGCAGGGTACTTGAGTAGATGTGGGAGGAGGGTGTTACAGTTTTAAAAACATTTTTTTCTGATTGGTTTTGGTGGTGAAAGAATCCACCCTAGCCCATCCTCCTATCTCTTTCACTACAAGACCGGATTTTGGAAGAGCTTAATTCTCTGAGGCAGCAAAAGGGCTAGGTCTTACCTTTCTGTAGCAGCAAGTTACCTTTCCTAGGCAGTAGAGCCTTCCATTCTAGGACAGGAAAGGCCCTCTTGGAGACAGCAGACTAGCATGTTGTGGCAGCAACAGGATTTATGTGGCAGTCAGACATTTTTGGGGCGCGTGAATGCTGTTTCCCAAGGAAGTAAGGCTAGACTAATTAAATCTGAGTCAACGAGTTATCTCCTGAGTCAAGTGGAGGTTGTTTCCCCGAGGCAGCAAGGCTGGAACCAAACCTGCGAGGTAGTGGATTATTGTTTTGAGCCAGCAAGGAGATTGGAACCCCATTCTCTTTGGCAGCGAGGAGGTTGGAACCCCATTCTCTGTGGCAGCAAGGTTGGAGGCTCCTTTTTGAAACAGCAGAGGATGTATCTAAGGCTGTGGGAGACCCATACAGGCCTACCCAAGGTAGAGGACGTCTGGGAATCAATCCCCTATAGCCACAGAAGACCAAAAGATTATTTCTGAATCTGCAGGTAGCAGAAAAAGATACACACAGGAGCTGCAAGAGTTTAAGATGTGCTGGCTGATTGGGGTCTGATGCATCTAGGGCAATCAACAGTGCAGATCAACCAGCGAGGAAGGTTGGTGTGATTTGTGACAGCAGGGCTGAGATAGGACTCTAAATCTGTGAGGGTTAGCTATGTTTATGATGTTATCTGTAGAACTTCTAAGTCTGTAAGTGCTTATTGAATCAGCCCTAGTTTATAATGGTTGTTTGTGGAATCAGTTGATTGCTTAAATTCTTCACTATACTACTGTCTATCCAATTATGAGCACTGCTGTTTCATAGATTAGTGAGTACTGTAATGCTTTTACAAAACATAATTCTTTCTTGTATTCATTAAAAACACTAGCTCAGCATTATTCTTCCCAAGAGGGACATCGCAAGACAACGCCAAGGGGGGCTGAAATAATCAAGAATGATTCTGCAACACCATGGCACTAAAATGTATGACAGTGAACATTGCTTTTGTTCATGAGATATCACTGACTTGATGTCAAACGTAACATTGTTACCCTCTCGAGTATAGTCAATCAAGTCCAAAAGTTGCATGAACATGTTCTGGGTATTAACAAATACAAAATATGTAACAGGGATTGGTTTAATTGCATCACCATAGAAGCGGGGACTACAGTAGAAGTCGCCGCTGCTGGTGAATATAAAATAATGATCAATGAACTTGTTGTGGTACTTGTGGAGATGGAATCACCTGATTGGAAACATGTTTTTAGGCATTTGTTGAAGATGGATAATTACTCATTGAACCATAGTGTTTATTTACCACAAAATCTAAGTTAAACACTTTTTTGGTTGCAACAAAATGAAACTCCAATGCTTTTTGGCATTGATATTGCAAATTAACAGGTTTCATGGTGGCATTAGAATGATATTGTTGAACCATTAAGTTTGTTGTGCTCTGGTAGGAAGCCATAATAATGGTTTGCGAAAATTACAAGAAAAATATGCTTGGGAAAACAATATAAAAAAATACTGGCTAAAAGTTCATCGAACAGTTGTTAAGGGTACAAGATGCCAAAATTTGGAGAATCTATTAACAGAAAGTGACAAAAGCTGTACATATGAAAATTCAAAAAAGAAATTGAAAATATGTAAAGCATCATATGTAGATCTAATGCAGAGGTAAACTCTGAAAGGAACCAGAATCATGGAATGAGCCTAACTTCGGAGATTGTCTTTGAAAATCAATCATGCAGGCTCAAAATGAGGTTTTGATACCAATTTCATACGCGCATACTTAACAAAAACTAAGTGCATAAGAAAATGTTGGAGAGGAGATTACAGACTTCTCCATCATCCCCTATTATACAAGAGTACGTGAGTACATATTTATAATGCCTATTTAAAGAAAGTGGAAACTGAAGATACGAATAAATATGTTCCTAAATAAGGAACTACTCGTGATTTAATGATGGAAGTAATTATTTCACATGCTGGTTGACAAAAATAACTTTTCTCACATAAAGATTCCAAAAAATAATTGATCTGGTCTACCAATAGATAGAAAATATACAAAATTATCCTGAACACATCTGTCTCATGATGATGGTATAATAGCCAAGTAAATGATTAATAATAAAAAAATTGTTTCATTATGTGTTCTCCTAAAGGATTAACCCACTAAATTTCCTTCATTCCTAGGGAGCTAGTGTGAAAGACTTCTTTTGAGAAGGCAAGTGGTCCAACTCCACTTGAAGCCATGAACATAATTGAACAATCCATCTTGAGATCTCAAAGTGATGAACACAATAATGGGATTAAGGCAGAGTTAAAGTAAAGATTATTTGAGGTTTGCAGAAGGCCCTGCCTCATTTTAGTATGACTTACCTGCAGAGTTGCAATGTCAACCTACCAACTTGTAACGCTTCACATACCAATTTGTACAGTCCTCAAGCCTTATGCCAAACTTCGGATTAGGTAAAGGAGAGGATGGAATCCGTGGAATTATTGATGGTAAAGATTAGATAGCACCACACATGAGCTCTCCTATAGTCATCTCATAATTGTCAATGAGCTCCAGGATTTGAAGGAAGTTGAGAACCTTGTCACTGATAGTTGAAATACATGCGTGAAATGATCAGAAGCTCACCCACAGCAATCAAGAAGGTGCAGACACATGAGCTACAGTCCAAACAATGATGTTAAAGAGGTTCCCAATGAAATTTTCCATTTTCTCTGGTTAATTAGCTTACCTTAGAGTTTAATGGTATCTCAGAAGTACTACTCTCTACATTTTGAAACAGTAATTAAAACCCACTGAGACAGCCAATCCTCAAAAGCTAACAAACAATATCAATATCTTTGTTAGAATTTTCAAAGCTGTAGAAGGAGAACCTGTATATCTAAGTTAGGAAATCTATATGTCAGAGGCTAATAACTTATAATGACTATCAAGACTGAGTCCAGGCTTTTTAAATGCCTTCCTGAGAAAAAGCCATCAATAGTTCTAGCTGCCATAATCCAAATTGATGTTGTAAATGAACATATGATATTAAAAACACAACAGACTGCATTAGTCCAAGACCTTGATCAATGATGGGAAGAAAGAAGCACTTTTAAACTGGAAAACACAAAAACATAACAAGTAGCTTGAATGTCGAAAATTAAACAAGTTGAGTACATTCAATGACAGCTCAATCAAAAGTTAAGTCACAATTAAAAGGAACTTCTTCAGGAAAAGAAGCGCCCTTTCAAGTTCACACCAGTGAGATAAGCCAGTAGACGATGCCAATAGATCTTTCACCTGTAAACTAGAGGTTTTCTATTTTCAGATCTAATATTGCTTCCAGGAAAACATCAGATCTAGGCAAACATCTTATGTTTCGCCCAACTGTCGTAATGGGCAGTGCTGCTTACAATCCCAAGTTTGGCATGTGTCAAGTTTGCATTTCATTTAAGTAAAACTGCAATATGCCAGTTTAACATTTTTATACAAAGTTGCAAGAAATATCATTTATATTCAAATACACAAGTGACCAGATAACAGAACCTTATCAAAATAAGGAAAGGACATTCACATTGCAGTAAATAAGCTAAAGACATTAGAAATGTTAGCATTTTATCATTTAACAGAAAAAGCTATACCTATTTCCAAGGGAATATTTTCAATGAGTTATTTCCGAGGGAATATTATTCGATACGTCTGCAAAAATGCATTTAATAACATGACCCTATTAAGATACATCCTACGCTATTAATTCATAAAAACCACTAGTAATACGTTGCCTTAAACTTATCAGAGCACTACTAAGATATTTAAATTGTATAAAAGTGAACTATGGTCAACTAAGAAAACCATTACGTTACCAAGATATCCATTTCTGAAGGGAAAAATACCTGTGGATATATACGACTCAAGTCATCTGTAATATGACTGTTAAGATGATAACATCATATGACATTAATACATAGCATTTAGAAAGACTTTTGCCTTGGAACTTACAAAATCATTCTTTGGCAGTTGTTAAGAAAGTCAAATACAAATTGTGAAAGAAGCAGGCAATCCTCCCACAGAAACTCATCAAACTGAAAATTCAATAGCCTAACAATATTCTGCCTGAATATTCTTCGCATTTTACCTTTCTCTGAGTGTTATATAAAAGCTCCGGTCGAGCTTGTTCTGCTGCAAATCAAGAACTTAAAAATTTACCATATCTGCACTTGAGAAGAAATAGAATTCCCTCTTATATTCTCTTTGACTTAAAACCTCTGATCAAGGGCTGCCAATTGGGTCTGAAGGTTTTGATTATCCTCCAATAAGCGATCATATTCAAGAAGAAGATCCTCAGCTTGCTTCCGGGAAGCTTTAGCAGTGGCTTCAGCATCCCGTGTCTCCTTATCCTTTTCCTCCGATTCCAATGTCAACTTCTGTAATTTCTGCTTTAATTCAGATATCTCATTCTTCAACAGGTTCACATCCTCAGAACTTTTGTCAACTTTCTGTTCCTTAGATTTCATGTATTCTTCTTGGAAGCTTTTGGCTTGTTTTTTCAGTGAATCCATATTTGCCCTAAACCCACCTAATTTTCGAAGTTGATGATGCAGGCGGTCAATAATTAATGCAAGGAAAAGTGAAAATCCTGTTAATGATGCCAAGGAACAATTTGCATCAAAGCCTTGAGTTATTAAAGAAATCCATAAGACTTCCTCAAATGCAATTCCAAGATTCTTGAAGTCAGAAACTCTGCAACATAATATAAAAAACAGAAACCAGCTAAGCAACCTAGTGTGGGTCAATATCACCCAAACAGAGCATCCAACCTACTAACATAAACTACTAGAGAGAGCGAATGAAGCCGATGTCATGCTATCGTCCAAGACAGATATACAATTTGCATTATTGTAATGGATAATAGGCAATAAAAGCTACAACAATGATTAAAAAGTTATTTAGATTAACTCTTCTTCAAATTGGTTCAGAAATATTTAATAACATACCAAGGAGGAACTAGGGTTTTCAGGCTTTTTGTCTACTGGTTCTTCCATGTCTGCCCCAGAGGGGGGTTCCAGTTCCCCTCGTTCATAACAGATATCTATGCTGGTTCAAGCTCCTTAAAACAGGATATTCTGCAGAGTTTAGATCTCTAGTAAGAACTTCAAAAGTTGAAGAAACTCAATAAGCATGAAGCACATAGATTCGTAAAACAATGGGATGACCTGCCAAACTGGAAGTACCTGAAAGTTCCTCCCAGGCCAAGGCACTAACCTATTCAGAACGTGCCCTGGTAAGCAAGCTTACAGGAGCTCAACCATCCCTGAAATCTTTTGAAGAGTGAATTGATAAGTCTTGGGAAACCTTTATTCAAGGTTCAATTTTTACCTCTTATATTGCAGGAGATTCTTAAGCTTGCTTTTCGGTAAAAGGAAGACAAGAATTCCAGAGGGGATTCCCAGTTCACTGGTGCAAGTGGGCTGTATCTGAACAGATGGGCCATCAGTTTTGATCACATGGAGGAAATCCCAACCACTGTCCCAATCTGGGTTGGGATACCACTTCTCCCTCTGTGCTTCTGGGGAAAGTAATAATTTCTCAGATTGGAAAGTGTTGAGAAATTTGTGGATTTTGAACTCAAGGAGGGTTATTTTCTGGATGAATAATTTTAGGCAGAACATTTTCTGGATGAATAATCTTAGGCTTATGGCCAGGGATTTGGCCAATAATTTATATGATACATTCAAGAGGAAGATTGGCATCCAACAGGTGATAAGCTGAGGGTTCCCAGTCTTGGGGATGAAACTGGCACACAAAGGTTGTTTTCTGTCAGATTCCATGTACACTTGGAGCAAGTTTGGTCTGACAATATGCAGGTAGCCTTGGAGAATTTGCATGAAAAATCATCTAATCCAGGCAACTTATCCACCACCATATCCATCAAGGCAAGAGTCATCTCTTCTAAAGTCAATGACCACTCACACAACCCTGTCTGTGCTTTAAAGAGTTCAGAGGAGACCCCACCTAAACAGGTTTGCATGGCCACCCTACATTCTTCAATAAGAGCCCTACAATTGAAAAACCATTTCGTAGTGGACAACAAACTTTTTATCAATACCCTCTTGCTTGGTAAATCTCTTGTCATGGAGTCTTGATGGCAGAAATTTTTCTATTGCTTCTTTTGCAGCCAGAGACTTGAAAAAGTCTTCCATTGGTCAGTCACCAAACTAATCTAGCTCACAGTTGGGCTCCCTTGGTGTTGCAAAATTCATCTACTTTCAGATGGTGACGAAGCTTGGCTGTCCTACCCTGAAGTGCTTCGTTAAAGGGACAGAATCGAAGTCATTGGCTAGCTTGTTCAATCTCATTTTTAATAGCAGTATGTTGCTTCTGCCAAATCAAGGCATGCTACCTACTATAACCCTTGAGCGATGAGCTCGCTAAGGAGATGGCATCTTCCCACCATTCAATCCATCCAACTTCTACTCTCAACCTTGGATAAGATTCCATATTCTTCTCATGCAGTTTAGGTACCAACGATTCTTCAAGTGGAAGATTTTCATAATACGATGGAACCTCGGTCCTCAAGACATACACAATTTAGCAACATCCTGCAAAATGGTATAATATCTCTAAATTTGGACCTCAGCTAAATAAATAGACCATGAATAAACTATGTTTGTTTAAAGCAATAGTGGGTGCTCACTAGTTAAGGTCCCATTGGTTACAATCATTGTATAAAGAGATGTTTGTAATGTAATCAAATAGTTGGAAGCCTGAGTTTAAATGCCACATTTCTCAAAAATAATGCTTCGATAGTATAGCTGAAGAATATGATAACTTAGCCCAAAGGGACTGGCCATGGCCAACCATAATAGGCCTAGGATATCCACAATATAGTGCCTTCACAAGGGGGTTACAGGACTTTTGACTTGCATTCTTTGGACTTACAAAAAATGAAAAAGTGCATATGTACCCCTTGTAATGTCCTCTACTAATTAGTTGCCCAAGGGAGGACAAAGTAGTCTATCCAACCCCGTAGGATATAGTCAATGATAAATGGAGGAACCCATTATCCAATGCTTTTGAGGCAACATTAGCTAAATTGGGTAATTGGGGAGAAGCTTGTCAAGGAAGCCAGAAATGAGGCTAAGTGGAAGAAGAGACCCCTCAAATTAAAATAAGGAGAAGAGACCCCAAAAGGAATCTATAAATAAGAGAGGAGAGTCATTATATTCATCATGGTTGATTGGATATTTTTGTTTTATGGGCTGAGCCTCTGAGGGTTTTAAGACCCATTTTTCCTTTGATTGGTTTCAGTGGTGATGATCCCACCCTAGCCAATCTCCTCTCTTTCTCTCACCTGTTTGGCATAATTTTCTCAGGCACTTCTCATGTGGTTTCTGGCAGGCAAGGGACTTCTGTGGATCAAGTGACTGTGGAAACATTCTGGGCATCTTATCTAATTGTGGCAAATCAAGGGTTTCTAAGGCAGGATACTTTTGTGGCTTGTTACGGTACTTTGTGGCAGCATTGTGGAGTCAACCACAAAAAAGCGAGGGTTTACCCACATTCCCAGCCAGCGGCTACGCCAGGAATTGGTTCCTGTACCACAGATCAGTAAAGGGCAAAACATTTGTGATAACAGCCCTGTTCCAAAACAGTAGCACGTGGATTTGAAGGCAAAATTGGCAGCAGATCTCCCCTCTGTGGCAGCGAGGGTTACAAACTATAGATGTGGAAGAGTCTAGGGAGGCCGCAGCCTATCCCTCAGAGATCTTGTTGGAAGACGAACTACTCCTAAGGCAATAGACGACGAACTAGGGCGTAGGATTGAGCAGCGAGGTTCAAGGGTTCCAGTTTGACAACAGCGTCAATGTTTGGAACAACTGAAGGCACAGTGAAATGCAACAGCAAAATAGCAAGCTCTGTAGAGCATCATTGGAGTAACAGAATTAACAAAGGTCATTTTAAATTGTTTCTTAGGTTACAAACAGTCTTGTAAGTTGGTTATTGAGTCAGATTTGTTGATTAAAGTTTGACTATTCTTGCAATCATATATAAATTGCCAATGTTTATATTGAAGGGACTGCCACAGTTATGGATGCTATACAACCAGGTCTACTGGTGTAATAGCCCTAGGAGCAATTGTCAAATTGAAACTGATGTGACCTACTGATGTATTGTGAAACCTACTGTTTGACTATATTGTTGCGTTCTCTATATCTATCTGGAATTGAAAAGAATACTGTGACAATCAGTACAATTTATCTTGTGATCTTCTAACCCTAAGGACAAAAATTCCTTAGGGATATTACAACCCTATTAAAATGAAAAATTTTGTAAGCATGATCACCGGTATAGTGGCCAGTCCAACCAAAATAGAGTGCACCTATGTCATTCCTACATGGTTGTGTCATTGAGTCTGTATGCATTCTTTGGCCATGTTATATTCATCGGACAGTTCTCAACATGTAAGTCTCAGTTTTTAGCATGTTCACACTTCTCGAGGAAATACACATTTCCCAATGCATGTGGTCCTGAAAGGCAAAAAGTCAACTTACTCTCAAAATGCTCAGCAAAACATGTTGATGACAGGCCTGTCATCCCTTCGCCGCCTTCTCTCAAGACATTTTGTCCTGATGATGGGTCCTGTTCAGGACACGAAATATTGACTTGAAAAGCAAACTGTGGACCGTACTTCGAATTTCTCTTCTCCAAATTCAAACCACAGAAACCTACAAACAAGAAAAAAAGTTGATGACATGCCACATTGAAATTTTTCCAAAATGAAGGCATCATCCATTTACCTTTAAATTGGTCATGTACTTTGGACAATGAGGTGGGCTTAGACCCTTGGACTCAAAGAGAGTGTACACCCCCACGTATGTCTAAAATCTTCCACAGCTTTCCAAATCCCACTAGGAGCAGCCTCTAGTGAGACATCTCAAATATTTGAGTTGATTGTGTGGTAAGACAGATCTTCACCTGATTAAAGCTATTCCTTATAAGGACTAGTTCAACCTCCAGTTCCAACTTGCGCCAACCTACAAGAGAGATGAAGAAGACTAGTGCCTTGTGCACTCCCTTCACAAGGCTATGTAGCCCCTCAATGGATCGCCCCTCCAATGCTTGTATAATCCTTACTAGTTTGTTCATTATTTTGCTCACCATTTTACAACATGTGCCAAGCAAAAATGATATGGAAAAAACCAACAAGCACAATAGAGATAGTTTTTGCAAAATAGAATTTCTATAATGGCATTTATTGATCTCGCAATTCAAAAACAACTTGAAAGAGAGGAGAGGCTCTCCTTTTATAATTTTATTTGTAATAGCTAAATAACAACTAGTTTCTCTCTTGGAAACAATATTTTACCTAAGAAACGGGTGGTTCGTGACTGTGTGGAGGCGGATGAACAACAGTGTGATCGGTATGTAGTGATGGCAGCCAGTGAAATAGAGTCGGAATGGCAAATTCATGGCAGACGGAGGCTATGGCGATTGACAGCGAACGGAGTCTATGGTGGCGTCATGGACAGAGAGCAGTGGCAGTGGACTGCTGAACAATGGCATAGGCAGGGCTGTGTGCGGCAGCGGCTCTTAGCTGAACGACTGCAGAAAATTGCCTCCAGCTACGAATTGTTTGTTTTGAAATTTGTTATTTTTATTTTTAAATTAGAAATTTTCATGTCTCTTTTTTTTCGATTTATTTATTTTTTTATATTTGCCCTTTTAATTTGTTTTTGATTTTTTTTGTTACATTTTTTTTCATAATTTCTTTTATTATATATATATTTCTGAATTTATTTTTTTTCACAATGTTTTTTTTCATTTATTGACTCTCTTGAAAATTCCCAATTTTTTTTTAAATTTATCTATATGGCCAAAAGCCTGATAGAGAGATGGAGAAACTCCAAATTGTAGTGAAACGCTTGAACTGCAATCGCAATAAAGTTGACGAAGAGTCGGTGGCCAAGGGCCTGGATCGAAGAGCGCAGCTCTGTGCAGCGGCCAGAGGATCAAATTGCTCCGATACCAAATGAAGCGAACAAAGTTCATTCTTCAGTTTAAATACTCCAGAAAACTTGGAATATGAAGATATCCATTGAGGATACAAATATTATATATTAAATGTGTGAATAAGAATGCTGTTACAAATGAGAGTGAGAGGTCTGCTTATATACTGGGCAGGTGCTTCTTCATGAAGAGTCATGTCTCATTAAACATGCCTCTTCAATATTAATTACTAATTAACTAATCGTTATTACAATTATCCTCATTATTTATATTTATATTATTTATATATATTTATTCATAACAATATTATCTTCACAGGCACAGAAGATGTTAAATTTTGCAAATATACAATAAGCTACAGCCATATCTTTACAGATGTTGCAGCAAATCGAAGATACAAGGACTCTTAAAAGTAAGTTTTATCATAAACCCCCCTTGTATAGTGCCCAGACCTGTTTTTATAAATAATACCACTAATTTGGGACTAGAAAAAGTTATTCCAGCACTTAGAACCCTTATTGATTGGCTGAAATTTATTTCTGGGTTTTCACCCACTGGGGTATGAACCCAAAACCTTTGCAAGAGAATTTTTAGTTTGCTGGAAATTCAATTTTGTCGCAGGTTTGAGGCTTAGAAGTGGTTTAAAGTGACTTACCTTTGGTTTCCTAACTTCCCCACCCCTAAATATTTAACCTAGAGTGCTTAGACACTATTTTCCAAAGTGACTTACCTTTGTTTTTCTACAGATTTTCCAATCTGCAGTCACAGGACACCAGGCAAATTAACACAGAAACCCCTCTTACCAAAGGTATAACTCAAAAATAACTTATAGAATTGGTAAGTATATTAAAAATTCACACATTTGGACTATTTATACGCTATATATTTGCTGTTTTGAGTTATTTATATCACTGATCTGCATTTATTTTCTGCATATGTTACATTCCTAGATCAGTATAATAGTACACAATTAACCTCTCTCTTCACCCAAGACCCCATATAAGGCACCGGTTAATCTTTGATCGGGTAAAGTCATCTTTAACGGAATCCCCCCATAGTCTTTAAAGAAGAAGCTGGGCTTAAAGAGTGGGGACTTGTCGTGAGATGACAGTGGGCATTTGTCCTATGTATGTCAATCTTAGAAAGTTGCAAGGACAATTACATTTTTTGGCATCGGTACTGAGGATAAGGTCAACATCGAATTTTAATGACAATTACATCATATTTTGGATTACCCCGTCAAGGCTAACATTTTCTCACATCGTAGAGGGGAATAAGGTCAATTGATCCAGCATTCAACAACACCATCTTGATAATATTGCTTCTATTTTGTATCTTGGTGAGATTGGTATTATCATTGCTAATTTGGAGAATCTCATCTAGCGACTCCACTTGAACAAAACATAAAAAGGTACAACACAAGAAACTGCTTTCCAAGGTACTGAATAAGGTAAGAACAATACGTGTAGGCAACTCCATTGTAGTGTTTTCATCGATATTTTTCCTTTTATATCCCTTTTCAGACTTGCTGCCAATCTTCACAACTAACGAAAGATAAAGCTACCTCCTTAGTTAGCTCCATGAATTGTTCCAGTTGACTTTTCAGGTATGACGGGTCTTCCTCGTGATTATAAAGTTGGGTCACATGAAAAACCCGTTTTCTGTAGATATGGGGAATAAGTTGTAATCACCTTTTTGTATTTATCAGATATTGTAAGAAAAATGACTTCCTCCGTGAGGATGTCATGATGGGTGCCTTCACAACAGGCTTGAAAGGGTCTGCAATGATTTGGTACTAAAGCCTTGGCAAAGGTATGTTTACATCCTTAGCAATAAATTTGGAAGCACTTTGTACAAGATGGGATCGTGACTGGGGAAGTTGGCTCCCCTTTATTCAAGAAATGAAGGGCTATATTTAGCACGAAAATTCTCAAAAGAAGGCCCTCGTCTTTTTCCTTCAATTGGGGAAGCCAGTGAAGAAGACGAAGGTTTACATGAAGAGTTTCAACCTTTTCCTTCCTCCCATGAGTCAGAAGATGATAATGAATGGGTGGCCTACTTGAATATGATCAACGAAATGTATGGGACAAATGGTGAACAGGAAGAAATAAATGAAGAAAGCATGATAGATTCCCATTCGGAAACATTTCAAGACAAAGAATGGCTTTGATACCTTCAAGGTGTTAAAGAGGGTTGGAAGAAATTGTCATTGCTGTCAAAGGGTGAATGGGCCAGCATTTGTTTGACCACTCCAGATTGGTAGCCCTCATCATGCTGTTTCGTTTGATAGGTGGCAGGCCATGTGGCCCTGTGGGTCTTCATGATTGCAAAGATATCTTGATTTAAAGTTTGTGCCCCAATGCATGCCTTGATGCCCCAAATGGATGGGTTTGGCACCAGCATCTTACCCCAAAAATTCATGGCCTTAAATATTTTTCGCTGACCCTAGAAGAAGGTCAAAACTGTGACTTAAATTACCTAAATTCGTGTCCAAATCAGCCTTGGTATAAGATGATGGAAGACAAAAGAAACAGATTTCCTCAGCCTCTATAATACCAAGTGTAATCGCTCTCCATGATATACACAAAAAAAATTGTATTATTTTCCTCCGTAATTCAATTGTGGGTCTGTGAAGTAACGTTGGATTACACAAGAGGGTTTCGGTTCTGTGGTTTGGATATCATTCTGATATTGCAAGAGATTTTATTGATATCGGTCCTGAGATTGTACGAGGGTTTCGCTTGGAAAAGATCATTCTCCATCTCCAAGTCTCGGATCACTTGAAGGCAACATTTCTGAGCATCGTATGGCTCATTGAGAAGTGCGAAACTGTTAAAGATGTGAAGTGAATTGCAAACAAAACGAGTGGTTCATTGGTATACTTCTTGTGCAAATTTTGGCCTTCAATTATTGATAGTACAAGACCTTACAGCGCATGAGATTTTCAAGTATAGTGACAAGTTTTGGAAAGGTTTGAATCGTTGACCTGAAGCAGTTTTCTTTCATCTCAGTATTTCGGCTTTCCTCAGTTCAAGCAAAGAGTATTAATACAACTAGACCTATGGTCCTGAACAAGAGAGTTCTGTACGGTTCTGAATGTGCTTCTATGGATAAAATTGCTTGCTTCTGAAATATTTTCAGTCCATCCTTTGAGCACGAGTTGGTGGCATCTGCAGCTTGTCTAAGGCTTCAATCAGTCTACATATTCTTCTGTGTGATGTTGAGGCATTTTGCCTAGGCTAACATCTGAAATCTTGGCCCTAAGGAACAGTGGAACAGCACATTTAAAGTTTAACAGAAGTATTCAGCTTTGTGAATGTATTTATACATATGCCAACAATCAAACTAACCTAATTCAAGCCACTCAGAAACCAGCTTTCTGAATGTATTTATACATATGCCTGCAATCAAACTAACCTAACTCAAGCCACTCAGAAACTAAGCCGACCTTTTCAAGAACAGTCAATACTCATCACAGTGACAGTATCAATAAAATGATCAAGAAATTCACAAGAGGCTGGTTAATCAAGTACCTAACCAGGTAAGATCTGTATTGGTTGATTTTTGTAGCCACAATACAGTGTTCCTGTTCTGGAAAAGCTTCATCCACGACTGCAGCCATGGGTCTCACAAAGTCTACGATCATTTATAGCCCGCCAGCTTGAATACATTGGTTTAGTTTGTTGATTTACATAGTATACTTCATCTATACATTGGATTCAGAAGTTAGCCATTTGTGGGCCCGAAGAATTTTTAAAAGGTGGCATATTACATAGCATATATTGGATTGACATACATATCTGAAGTTTAAATTATGATCTGTGGACCCTGGAGGTGAGTCTCCATTTTATATTCATTTTGTTGTATAGTTATCAAATATGGGTGGTCTGGCAAGTCATTTGAAAGATGACTGAAACAATCAAATTGTAGAACATCTATATGGTCATATATAGCTGTTTTGGATCCATATTGGGAACTAAAAGACGCTGGGCAATTTGTAGAATTCTTAGTTTACTATATGGTTTAACATGATTTTTAAGAGCATTATTGATCCAAATTAAGAACCGGGAAAAGCATTAAGATCAGAAGCATTTTGCAGTAGTTGATGACGCTGGTATAAGCAGCTAGGGTTTTGTTGCAGCATATTGTTTCAGCATCCTATGATCCCAAAACTTACAATTGGGCAAAGGTCGGATTGGTGGCATCTAGGTTTGTGCATGTAGGCACAGGTCAATAGTGTCAGCAGTTGCAGTACTACAGGATTGTGATGCCAAAGCAGAGACAATGCAGATTGTGGTGATTGAGAATTGGATTCACTAATCCTAGGTTGTCAACAGACATATTCATATGACAAGCAGTATTGGTTACAGTTGTTGAAGACTAGGGTGTTGAGTGTAGATGGTTATGACAGTTGAAATACAACATTGGCATTGACAGCTAGGGTTTGATGTGCAGATGGTGCAGAGTCAGTTTTGATTAACAGATTGTATTGCAGTTTCCTATATCATAGTTTCTTTTATCTTGATATTGAGCACAGGTGGATGCAGTGTGAAAATTGTGAAACATGGTCCGCTGGCTGACCAGGTTGGCAGGGTGGTGCAACGCAGGAGAGTGGAGTCTCCTTCAGGTTGGAGCCTGAGAACACCTTAGGGCGGTTGGGTGGTGATAGGGCAAGTTGTAGCTTGCACAGTGCATTTGAGCGTCCATCCAATAGCAGCTGGTAAAAAGAGTGTTGGAGCATCCGTCAAGTTGGAGCCTGAAATCTAGGGCGTTGAAGCATCCTTCCGGTTGCAACTGGTAAATAGGGCGTAGAAGCATCCTACAGGTTGGAGCCTCTTTTAGTTGAAGCTGAAAACTAGATGTAAATCTCTTAAAGACACATTAAAAAGCGTTTGGTGGTTTTTGTCCCAAAGAGACTTTCACCTAAAAATCTGTGTGTCTATTATCTCATTTTGTTATGCATTGTTGAATGGTGTTGATAATGTTTAATGTTTATCTGATGCTAACAACAATTAATGCTCTGTGAAATTAAAAATATACTAATTGATAAGAAATATTGATTCATCCCCCTCTCAGTGTTTCCAACACTCCAATCTATCCCTGACTTATATTTCTTCACCAGCAGATACTTTGTTCTCTTGCTGGTTGCTCCAGCAGCCCTAAATCGCCTTTTAGCAGCCCTTCAACCCTTGATCTAATCCTTGGCTTGCTTGGATGCACTTCACCCAGCCTTATCTAGGTTGTGACTAACCTTAACAAGCCTCCGAACCACCCTATGGCCTTAATTTTGCTCTTTGCAATCTTAACCAAGCCCTTCCTGTGCCCTCAGCCAGACGACCTTACGGCCTAGACAAGGCACAATCTAACCCTCTTATAGGGCTCGGATCTATTCATTAACCTAGAAAATACACAAACCAACCTTTCTTTGATCACAAAACCAACTTAGCCTCCTCTTGGACAGCTACTTGGCCTTCTTGAACAGAACTCAGCCTTCTCAAAAAAACATACATCTGCTTGTGCTGCAACTAGACTCCTTGTTATGGTTCACCTTCTAGGGTTGTCTCCTTGCATAAGTGGTCCATCACACTTGTTACTAGCCTCTCCTTTAGCTCCATATTTATAGCTCTTGTCTAAGTGTATTGGGAGTCTTCTTTGTCCTTCAAGAAACCCCTATTTACCACTTAATAACAAATTAGAATAAAATATTTATTTCCTTAGGTTCTAAGCCCACAACTTTGGGTCCAGAACCCCAACACTTGGGTACTTTGCCCATAAGTTCCCTTTTAGTGGGTTTTCTCTACTCAAAAATACCTCCCAAGCTACACAAATTTCAACACTCCCTCTTGGTGAGGAAGGTATTTCCATGTCCTTCTCGTGGAAATCTCCAACTCCATGACTTTCCTTGCATGCCCATGACTTCCTTGCATGAGCCAAGACTTTCCCTTGCATGACTATGATTGTCCTCGCATGTGCCATGCCTTCTTTGTGGTTGATCAAGACTTTTCTTGCATAGTGCATGATTTGGGTTTTCCTCCTCCCTTTATAAATTGGGTAATGTGTTGCATCACATCAGCCTCCTTCAGTGTCCTAATAAATGGCTCTGCTTCATAATTTTTTCATGCAGAGCGTGGACTTAAACAAGGATGCCCACTCTCCCACTCTCCTCTTTTTGATCGTCATGGAGGGACTTAGTAGGCTTATAGCCTCTGCTAAGCAAGAAGAAAGATTACAAGGACTCAATATATCAGATCATTGTATACTAACTCATCTCCTCTTTGTGCATGATGTGCTCATCTTCCTCAATGGTGGCTTACGGGATACTTCTACTTTCTTGAAAATACTACTACTTTTCTCAAAGGCCACAGATATGGAAGCAAATCAGCTGAAATCCACCATTACTCTATCAGCATGCACTCCACACGAAGCATCGGTTGCAATGCAGAAATTTCCTTTTCAGAGCCATCAACTGGAGGATGGGCTCAAATGTCTTGGCTTTTGGATCAAGCCTCACTGCTACAAGATTGTCGACTAGATATCGCTTGTGGTCAAGATCGAAAAACGATTACACAACTAGAACCACAGATTCCTCTCCAGGGCGGGTCGACTAGTGCTTATCAAATATGTCTTGGAGGCTACACCTGTTTATTGGATGTCTCTTGCATGGATTCCTAAAGGAATATTATCCCGAATTCAAAGGCTATGTTGTAGATTCCTTTGGAATGGCTATAAGGCAAACCATTTGCCTGGGTGAGCTAGAAACAAATTGCAATACCAAAGAAATGGTGTGGTTGGGGACTGAAGGATCTATCCTCCTTCGCACATGCACTTGCTACTAAGATGGGTTGACTTATCCTCACCTCTCACAGCCTCTAGACAGAAGTAATCTATTACAAATACATTTGGCCACATCAGCTCATGGACTGGATATGTTTGCCCATTTGGTAGCAATCTGGGATATCAATAGTCTGGAGCGATCCTACACACCATGCCTACTATCGGGAATGGACTAGCATGGAGAATCAATGATGGCTCATGTGTTCGCATTGGCATTGACCCTTGGTAGAGATGTGGGAACATGTTTCGATTACCTCCTGACCTCATACAATTTCTCAAACACAGGAATATAAATGTGATTGCTCATGTTGTTGATCCGGGGAACAGCACTATCTTTTCACAAGCATGGTTTTCAAAGGAGTACTTAGGCATTCCTATTCATTGGCAACAAGATTCGGAAGAATATATCTTAGCGTTGACCGAATCACATGTCTAAATAGAAGATGGGGCAGATGAACTCATATGGACCCTCGTTGAACATGGCACATACTCCTCGAAGGTTGGTTATCCAGTTACTCATATTGTTCACGGACCATTTTTGCTCTTGGATTTGTGGGGGAAGCTATGGAAGCTCAGCACCTCCACGCACGAAGCTCTTTATGTGGAATGTCATTTGAAACAAGACACCAACAGGGCATAACTTAATGCATCGATCTTTCTTCGGCCCCACCTGGTGCGTGCTCTGTCAACAGGCATAGGAAACAAATGACCACCTATTCCTATCTTGCCCGATGGTAAATCACATCTAGGATCAAGTCCTTGTTGCCCTATCCATAACTATTAGATGGCATGGACACAATGTAACAAATGCTTGGGATCTTTGACAAGCAGTGTCCTTGAACACTAAAGTACATTGCCTTCCCCTACAGATTTGTTGGTCTATTTGGCTTGCAAGAAATGGGATTATCTTCAGAGATAAAATGGCTCGATGGCAGTCCACCATTGCAAAAACTGTTGTTGCATATCATGAAATACCAAACGAAAATCATACACTTGTTGGTTGTGTTGTCTTACCTGAAACAATTGATCGCACTATTCCCTGGGCCTATTTTGATGGCGCGACACGAGCACAAGGCTGTGGATGGGGTATCCTTCTACATAACACCGAAAACCACCACTTCAAAATACAAATGGGTGTTGGAATGGGGACAAACAACTATGCAGAATTAATCTCTCTAAGACATCTACTACATTTTGCACTTGCACATGCATGCAATCATATTCAGATTTTCGGAGATTCAAAAATCATCATCAATTGGTTCAATAACATTTACGCATGTTATATGCACTTTCTCAGGAACATATTGGATGAAATCATGATCTTAAAAGCTCAATTTAATTATATCTCATGTCAACACATTTATAGGGAATGTAATTCGGCTGCTGACCAACTTACCAAGGAGGCCACGGCCAATCCCAGAGGCCTGTGGATAATTCAGGAGCAACATGGAGATAAACAATATCAGTACGATCATCGACCCTATATAGATCGGGCCTATCAGAGGGCCGACAAGCCCTAAATTTTCTTGCAGTTTTTCAACAATAATTATAACAAATTCTAGATGAAATATAATATAATATATTATATATATATATATATATTACATGAACTGTATCAGTATATATCTCCGTTGTAAATATGTACAGACTATATATTTTTTGAATGGCTACAGCCAACATACTGAATATATTTTTTTTGAAGGCTACGGCCAACATACTGCATATGCCAACAGGCATCTACACATGTAATTTTTCTAATTAATGAAAAGTTAAGATTTTTCCTCGGGTAAAAAAAAAAATATATAATAATATATTATATATATATATATATATATATAACGGTTCTATTCCGAGGGGTCTACGTGCCCCATGTCGGACACTCGAAGTTGCATGTCCTGCATGTCCCGTGCCCCGTGTCAGGGGACTTAGTTTCTACGTCACTTAAACAATTAAATTATTTATGCTTCGAAAATAACTCAATAGTCCACAATAATTAATTCACTTTAATTATTGTACTTTTCCTAAGTTACACGTAGCAAAGAAGACATAAATCACTAGAATAAGAAAATAATGACTTCCACATGCTAAGACACCAAGCCGATGTAGAAAACCTTTCGATGCTACCACTCACATCAACACTCCCTCCTAGAAAGGAAGGGCTTCTCCACCACCCCCAACTTATCTTGGTACTTCACAAACATCTCTTTCACTAGAGGCTTTATGAGAACATCTACCACTTGCTCCTCTATAGAAATGTACTGCAATCTCACAACACCCCTCTGGACCCCGTCTTTGATAAAGTGATATATGACCTCGATATGCTTGGACCGATCATGAAACGCGAGATTTTCAGAGAGCTTAATGCAACTCTAATTATCACAATGGATCATTGTTGGCCCCATCTACAAATAAAATAATCTTGCGATCATCCTACGAAGCCACACTACCTCACAACTCGTCATACTCGCTACCATATACTTTGCCTATGCTAAATTGAGTGCCACTAATTGTTGCTTCATGTTGAACCATGAGATCATGCTTGATCCCAAGCTGAAACATCCAGATGTGGACTTTCTATCCACCACACTACCTGACAATCAAATCTATGCAACCCTGCACCTTCACTCCTCCAAATCTGACATACCTCAGTCTATTGTCCCACGCAAGTATCTCAGCACATGCTTCGCTACCACCCAATGAACCTGTCTTGGCTCCACTGTGAACTGGTTGAATGCGTTCACAACAAAACATATATCCAGCCTAGTGTTGACCAGATACATCAAAGAACCTATCATCTACCTATACAGTGTGGGATCCATTAATTCACCCTCAAAATCACTTAGCTTCTTCAAGTTAATGATCATAGGTGTAGACATAGACCTGCAATCTTCCATCATCAATCTCCTTAAGATCTCTACTGCATGCTTGCTCTGCCCAAGGAAAAATCTCTCTTGGTTGTTGCCACATGTCTAATCCCAAAAAGTAATGCATCCTATCAAGAAGTAATGAGCTTCTTCGAACCTATCAAGAAGAGATCATCCACATATAATACCAAGATGAGTTGTTTACCCTTAACGAGTGCAAAGTACAAGTTGGGATACGCCTCACTCTTGGTGAAGCCCAAACCAAGAAAATATCCATCGATCCTACATACCATGTGTGCAAAGCCTGCTTCACCCCATAAAGGGCCTTCTTCAACCTGCATACATGGGTATCTCTCCCATATACCTCAAAACCCAAAGGCTGCTCAATATACACCTCCACCTCAATAACCCCATTGAGGAAAGCAGTCTTCACAACCATTTAATGTATCCTCCACCCCATCTCTGAAGTAATAGACATAACTACTCTAATAAATGCATATTTGGCGACATGTGTGAATGTCTCCTCATAGTCTACTCCCTCCTTCTGGGATAACCCTTTCGCCATGAACCTTGCTTTATGCTTCTCAATACTGCCATCAACTACATGTTTGATCTTGTAGATCCATCAAGAAATGACCACAGACTTCCCCTTTGGTATCGGGATATATCCCAAACATCATTGCTCATGATGGAACTATACTCCAAATAAATTTGAAAATTGCGGTGGTCATTCAACCACTAGAGGGCACATCCATGATGTTGGTGGAATTTTACAGAGGGATTTTTACTAATAGAGGACACATATGCAAACCTACTGATTTTTCATGGTGTCTTCTATATTGATAATTACTTTAAAAGATTTAAATCTTTTTCACATTCTTACCCAGTATTCCATCATTAAGCAATTACATAGAAGACATAAACAACATAATATTTATGATAGTAGGATCATGAAGGGACAGTCATACAAAGAACACAAGTTTACCCTAGGAAAACCCGCATGGGGGAAAAACCCAGCAACCTCTTACATCGAGAAATCATCAAGTTCAACAAAGATACATTAGTCAAATACAAGGTCAAACAGACCAACAATATATCTAGGTCAAACCTGGTCCAACTCCATCCTAGTCAAGTCATAAGTCTACCAAAAAAGCTCAGGGTAATTTGATCTGCTAGGGCAGAATTTCAGTTTCCTTCTTCATCCATAAGCTCGGTCCTGCAACATAGTTATACCTCATAAATTCAACCCTTCTGTTCACATGTGCTACCATAGAGATTCCATCCTTCATGACAAAAATTTGTCCTTCAATAGAGTGCTTTCACAGAGGTTTGATCTTGCACTTGATATAAAAATTCATCCTTCAACAAAGCCTTATACTCATCCTTCTTCCTAGTCTCCTTTGTATGGCTAACAGAAGATTCTACCTTAGAAGACAGATCCAGATTGCACTTGGAGGGAGGTGGAATGCCTCACAAATATATAGTGGACTAGCTATCCAAATGGGTGTCTCCGTGACAGGGCCAACTTGACTAGGAGGAGGGCTGACATGGCTAAATTGCAGCCAATAAATTTAATTTTCAAAATTCAGACTTTTCCTTTTTCCAAAGGACATGAAGAACATGTCTTTATTTCTTTTGACACAAGCATGAATAATATGCTTTACATTATTATAAATGCATCAAGACAAAAAATATAAATATGAAGACCGACCATAGCTACAAAAATTCAACACCCCCTCTTAGCTAGGGAGGTGTTCATAATGATTTTCAGATGTTCTCATGTTGACAGATTTCTCTAAGAAAAGGTTAGAACAAATCCAAGTACCATAATCAGGTCAATGATTATGACACATAGTAAAATAGGTTAACATAATCTAGTCAACAATTATGACTATGGTACATCAATGGCATCAACCAATTACCATAATCGGGTCAATACATCAGACCTACGGTATATCCTCACCATAATTTGGGTTAGTACTTCACACTCGTGGTAAATCAACAGCATCAACTAATTACCACAATTCGGGTCAGCACTTTAATACCTAGGGTATATCCTCACCATAATTCGGGTCAGTGCTTCAGACACATGGTACATCATTTAGCATATTGTTGGGTAAAATACTTAGGGGGGGTGAATCAGTATTTTACAAACTCACAATAATAATTTTCTTTTCTGAAATATATATGTGACTTATTGAACCCAACTTGCTTATGTACACCACTGTTGTAAAAGAAACTAGCATATGCTTAGTAAACTTGTAAAAGAGCTAATCCTTTATCTGTTAAACTTAAACCAAAATGTAAGAGATTTATTCAGGCATTTGATAAGCAGTAAAAAGGTACAGTAAGAACAGAATAAAGTATCACACATAAGCAACACACATGAGCACCAGGATTTAAGGTGGAAACCCATGTGGGAGAAAACCACCATTGTTGTCGTCTTAGTCTTCAAACTTATTAATAACAAAAACTTCTTACACTTTTGCACTAGTGCAGACTCATGCCAGTACGCAGGCACCCACCTACTAAAGGCTACAACCTTCACTAGTTCTCCAGCTCCTACTGGAAGGGAGCTCCAACCTTCTGATTTGATTACCAGCTACTATTAGCAAGAAGCTTCGACTTCCTCACTAAAGGCTCCAACCCTCAACAACATCTGTGGACCACGTTTCATAAATTTTCACACTGGATCCACCTGCTTTAATACATCACAACTTGTAGATAAACTGAAGAAAATACCAATTTGATTCAAACAGAACAGTGAGATCACTGTAACCAGAGCACAGAACTGAACTCAGAATACTGCATCAACACACAAAATTAACTGCAACCCTGATCATTCATATGCCAACATGTATATGCTACTTCACTTAAGGCAACCCGTGTGTATACACACTTTTCTGTAGAGCAACCTGTGTACAGATCTCAATATACTAAAAACTTGTAATTTTGAATCAGACACAAAGTTGACCAGAGTTATTCTGAAATATTCTGTTAGCTTACAGAACCCTCATGCAGTTAGCAGCATCAATAATTTTTTCAACCAATCAACATGTAACCAAATTCAACTTCATCATTCAATCAGTTCTACTTCAGACATTATCACTCAACCCAAATCAACATGAGGATATCATTGACGAACAGCAGATATATAGCAGCATTGATCAGGTTGATCAGTCATTTATGAACATAAACCCTTCCTTTATGTACATGACTTTAAAGAAACGAACCCATGTGTATATGCGACTTCACCAAGACCAACCTACGTACAGATCTGTAAATGAACAGAAACCCTTCCTTTATGTACGCGACTTTGAAGAAACGAACCCGTGTGTATTTATATGCGACTTCACCGAGACCAACTTGCATACAAATCTGCAAATCGTGACCTAAAATTGCTCAGAAAAACCCAGATCATAATATTCAGAGATAAAAACATGCGTCAATACTTAGATCTAGTCAATCCATGAGCAGATCATACAATGGAAAGTCATTTCAGGTCTCGTGATCCCGATCCATCATTATATCCATCGATGCATAATTATTTCATATCTATGTGTCAACTATGGCCCTTACAATGCAAATATACTTTAGATTGAAGTATTCATCAAAAACCCTTTCACATGCACACTTAGCACTTTGATCTTCACCTCCTTATATAGTTAGAGCCTTAGCCAATACCATGGGTCAAAAATACACTAGTACCTGTGGTAATCTTGGACGAGATCAAGTAATCATTACTACGACCAATATTGTGGGCTAATACCATGGTAAGGACCTTTGGTATTCTTAAATTAGTGCGCCAACATGTATATGTGACTTTACTTCTTTAAACCTGCGTGTATACGTGACTTGGCCTTGATGAACCCGCGTATAGATCTTCAAATATTCACCTTTATCAAACTTCTGATTTTAATCTGTAAACCTTTGTCCCATCATTCTGTTATTTTGTTCCATCACTCTGTCACCTCTGAATTGACCTGTGGATTCATCTAGTTACCATATACTTGTTCTGTTACAAGTGAGTTTCCATCAAGAACAACACATGCATCATAATGCCAACAATCTCCCCCTTTGGACTTGATGGTAACCATGTTGGTGTTGATCACCTCAACCTGTAAAAACATGTTAGATACATCAAATAACCATTATTCAAACACCAAGATACTCTCCCCCTTTGACATCAAAGGCAAAGGGCAAACCAAAGCTCCCCCTTTGGATCTAATTTGCACTATATTGTCCATGCTCCCCTTGAGCACATCTTGAATTTTCAGAAAGATTTTCAAATGAAGAACATGACTCTATAACTCAACTGAGTATGACCTTCCTATCACCAAGGACGCATACTTACATCAATCACCCAACCAAGTGGGGATACATATTTGACTCAAACACCCAACCAAGTGGGATTACATTTTTTACACTACCACCCAACCAAGTGGGATTACATATTTGACATGACCTCAAAAGTCCATACACCACTAAATATGACAATTATTACATCATAGGTCTCCACATGACCTTTACATTAAATGACATATATGACATTAATAACTAAGACCAAAAGATCTTAATAGTAGCATAATTCAGCAACAATAATGCCAATAATACATTATATTCTGCAAGGCTAATCCTCCACCTGAACTTGTGCTACTTGTTCATTGTCAACAACTCATTCACCAAAGCATCTTCATCAATTATATAAATATCAATGAGAAAAACATAACTCAATACCATATCAGCAAACTGTACCCATCAACTCCAGACCAAGAAAAATCAAATCATAGTTGTCAGTAACATGTCAGAGGTTGATCTTGAGTTTGTCCCACTGTTTTTCTATCAGAGAAAAAACATATGTGATTGTCTGCAAAGAAACTCGCGTATATACGCAACTATACTTCATGAAACCCGTGTATAGAAAGCAACTTTCTGAGTTTTCACCTGTAGAGTGAGAAGACTAGATTAACAGCAAAATGAGGCAAAGACAACTCCCAGTTTCTATCTGAGATATTCAAATGCTTCTCTGGGAAGAGGTTTAATAAATATATCAGCAGCTTGTTCTTTGGAGGGAACATACTCCAATTTAACCTTTTGTTGAAGCAATTGTTCTCGTAGAAAGTGATACTTAATTGGAACATGCTTGGTCTTGGAGTGCATAACAGGATTTTGCAAAATAGTAATAGCACTTGTATTATCACATAGGATGGAGATGGGTGGAGAACATTTGATTTGTATATCTTGTAATGTTTGCATCATCCAGAGAAGTTGTGAGCAACAAGATGCAGTGGCCACATATTTTACTTCCGTTGTAGATAAGGCAATGGAACTTTGTTTCTTGTTGAACCAAGATACCAATCGGTGCCCCGTGTAAAATGCACCTACACTAGTGCTTTTCCGGTCATCAACATTTCCAGCCTGATCCGCATCTGAGTATGCATGAAGGGTAAGATTTGCATCTTTAGGATACCATAGACCAAAGTCTTGGGTTCCTTGGAGATATTTGAATATTCTCTTTACTGCCTGAAGATGTGACTCCTTTGGATTGGCTTGGAAACATCCAACAATCCCAAGTGCATGCATGATATCTAGTCTGGTACCTGTTAGATAAAGCAAACTTCCAATCATAGACTTGTACTCTGGTTGGTTCACTACGGGAAAATCATCATTAGAACTGAGGCTACTTCCTCTCATCATGGGAGTACATACAGATTTGCAATCTTCCATCCCATACTTCTTCAAAATCTGCTTGAGATATTTTGTTTGTGAGAGAAAGATGCCATCTTTTGCTTGTTGCACTTGTAGACCAAGAAAATAGGTTAGTTCCCCAAGTAAAGACATTTCAAATTCTTGTTGCATAACAGAAGCAAAGTTTTGACTCATAGATTCTTCATTACTGCCAAAGATGATATCATCAACATAAACAACAATTATTAGCAGTTTATCATCCTCAATTTTTGTGTACAAGTTGTTGTCTATGGATCCTTTTGTGAAACTTTATTGTTGAAGATATTTGTCAAGATGATAATACCATGCCCGCAGAGCTTGTTTTAGCCCATATAAAAGCCTTTTTGAGTTTGCATACAAGGTTTTCATCATTCCCCAAAATGAATCCTTCCGATTGTTCAATATATACTTCTTCTTCTAGATCTCCATTAAGGAAAGCAAATTTTACATCCATTTGATAAACTTTGAAATGTTGAAAACTTGATAATGCAAGAAACATTCTTATGGCTTCAAGTCTGGCTACTGGTACAAATGTTTCTTAAAGTCTATACCTTCTTGTTGAGCATAACCTTTACAAACAAGTCTAGCTTTGTTCCTAATGACCTCTCCATTTTCATTCAACTTATTTTTGAATATCCATTTTGTCCCAATAACATTTTTATCATGAGGCCTTGGAACTAATTCCCAAGTATCATTCTTTTCAACTTGATCAAGTTCTTCATTCATGGCCTTAACCCAACATTCATCTTTACTAGCTTGATTTACATTTTGTGGTTCAATGATGGATAATAAAGCTAGATAACTAGGAGATCCTACAAGGGTTCTTCTTGTTTGTACCCCAGATTCCTTTTCTCCTAGAATTTGAGTTTCTAGATGATTCTTTTGAACATACCTGGATGGAGACTTTTCTGTTGCTTCATTAATTTCTTCTTCTATATCATTGAGATTTGATGTGGGAAAACATTCATCATCATCATCCTCTTTTGTTGATGTTACCATTTTGGGATCTGTGCATGCTTCATCAATCACAACATCAATGCATTCAGCAATTTTTCGAAGTCCCTTATTGTAACATTTGTATCCTTTGATTTAAATGAGCAACCAAGAAGTATTCCTTCATCTGCTCTAGCTTCAAACTTACCAAGTTTTTCATCGTTATTTTTTATGAAACTTGCTTCCAATAACTCTAAAATGCTTTACAGTGGGAGGCTTACCATACCAAAGTTCATACAGAGTTTTATCATTATTCACACGAACATGAGCCTTGTTAAGAATATTTACTGAGGTATGTGCAGCTTCACCCCAGAAGGTGTCAGGAGTTCCAGACTCATCAAGCATAGCACGAGCCATTTGTTGAAAAGTTCCATTCATTCTTTCTGCTACGCCATTTTCTTGAAGAGTTTTAGCTACCAAAAATCGTCTTTTTATGCCATGTTGTTCACAAAAATCAAAGAATTCATCTAATATGTATTCTCCTCCTCGGTCAGATTTGACACATTTGATTTTTAGATCTAATTCATTTTCAACTAATGCTTTAAGGACTTTAAATTTATCAAATGCTTCATCTTTGTGTTTCAATAAACCGATCCAGCACATTCTAGAAAAGTCATCAGTGAATAAGATATAGTATTGTTCTCCAAGAGGTCACTTTTTCTTTACTGCTCCACACAAATCAATATGTATAAGTTCAAGAGGTTTAATTATTGATCCTTCTTTGGCATTGTGAACTCTGGTTTGCTTACCGAATTGACATGACTTACATATGGTACTTTCTGGTAAGGGTGATGTTGGGTAGATCACGAACAGCTTTGAGCCTGCTTGATTTGCTTATTTGAGAGAAGCTTGGATGTCTCAACCTTCTGTGCCATAACCAATTTTCCTCTGCCTTACCTAGGTAACATTGTTCTTGGCCACCTTTCAATATATATAGATTATTCGGGGTTCTTGTTCCTTTTATTATGGTCTTTCTTGTGACAAGTTCACGAACCACACATTCTTTTGATCGGAATACCACCTCATTTCCTTGGCTACACATTTGTCTAACACTCAACAAGTTATGCTTTAATCCATCAACATACATAACATTACCAGCGTTAACCTTTTCTTTTAGAAAAACAGAACCTTTACCCTTAATGACAGCAGGTGAGTCATTTCCAAAAGTGACATTCTTTTCTTTCTCTAAAGCATTGTATGAAATAAGTTTATCACTTGTCATGTGTTTTGAACATCCGCTATCAATGTACCATTGATTTTCTTGTCTTTCTGCAAACAATGCTATGTCATAGCTTTCAGACTGTAACTCCTTCCATTTCCATACCTTAGAATTTGTTGATATTTGCTCCTTTTGAGACGTGGGATGTAATTTTGTCCTGCATTCAGATTCTTCATGTCCAAATTTATTGCAAAACGAGCATTCAATTTCATCTTTAAGAGGTGAGAAGTTATTATAAGTGTTCTTCTTGACTCTTGTCACATTCCTTTGTTTTCTTGCTTCTCTAGTCATGATGGTCTTGTATTCAACACATTGAGCAGCCTTATGACCAAAATTATGACATGAGAAACATTGTCCATTAAAAAAGAAATTTTTGTGATCATAGAATCTTCTGGTGTTGTTTACCTTTTGACTGGTGCTGCTGTTGTTGTTCATCCTTGGATTAGAGTGAACATGATTTACATGTGGAATGCCTTTAATCTTTTGCTGAGGGCTAAAGCTTTGCTCATTGGTTTTTGTTGCATTTAGATAGCTTCTGGTGGTGGCTGAAAACTTTTTTGTTTGACATGTTTCTCTAGTGTATCCAAGAGCTGTCTTCATAAGAGGAGAGCATTGTACCTTGATAATTTCATCTAAGGTTTCAGATCCTTTAGTAAATCTAAGATTCAAAGTTTTTATTTTCTCAAGTTCCTTTCTTAGATGTACTACTTCACATTCTAAATTCTCATTATGCTTTTCCTTTTCTATGAGTGGATGCTTCAATGTATCTATGGCTACCTTTTTTTTTCCAAGCAAATTTTGAGTAGAGTAATTTCTTCAAAGAAATATTTTTCCTCTAAAGCATCCACAAATTTATCATTAGACTCAAAAGCCATGGGTAATTTAAGATCTTGATCAGAATCTCCTTCTTCACTATTTGACAAGCCATCACTTCATGAGTATAATAACTTCTTCTATTGTCAAATCGTCTCCTACTACCTTTTGTAGTATCCTTCCCTTTGTCATGGTTGTCTTTATGAGGACATTTAGCAGCATAATGACCAACTCTACCACAAGCAAAACATTTGAAGGGGTGCTTACATCTGAACCTTCCGGTGCCCAATTGAAGTTTCTTTACAAAGTTCACCTCATCTTCTCTGATATATATCTTGATTCCTTGTGTTCTTCCTTTTCTTTTCTTTTTGCAGATGCTTTAAATGTGGCTGCTCTAACTTTTGAGGGACCTCCTTTCTTCATTTCAAAAGTAGTCAAAATCCCGTGAAGTTGAACAACAATAAGAGTCTGTAGATCCTGCTTCTCTTCAATGCAGACACTTTTGACTCGAATTTAGGAGTTAGAGATCTTAAGATTTTCTCTACTAAAGTGGTGTCCTTTATTTCTTCGCCCAGATTTTTCATGCGGTTTACAATCGCATCTATACATAGAAAGAAACTAGCAATACATTCATCATTATGCATTCCGAGAGTTTCATATTGAATTCTGAGAGTTTGGAGTTTAGCACTTTTTACCCTGGTATCGCCTTCATAACTTTGAATGATTCAGTCCCATATTTCGTTTGATGTGTTTAACTGCATAACTTTGACAAATTTTGATTTTGTCAGACTTCCCAATAATGCATTGACAGCTTTGGCATTGGTTTCATACATCTTCTTCTCTACTGCATCTGTGGGAACTGCGGTTGGATATTGGTAACCCCCTTCCACAATTGCCCAAACATTTGCTCCAAGGGACTGAAAATAGGATCTAGTTCTTGCCTTCCAATATATTAAATTATTTTCGTTGAAGAGTGGTGATGTAATAGATGTCGTTTTGTCTTAATTGCTCATCCTGGGAGATCTTCCTTCAAGCGATCAAGCTTCTTTTGAAGGACCTGCTTTGATTCCAATTGTTGGGGAAAATATTGCGAGGGGGGGTGAATCAGTATTTTAAAAACTCACAATAATAATTTTATTTTCTAAAATATATACGTGACTTCACTGAACCCAACTCTCGTATGTACGTGAATGTTGTAAAAGAAACTAGCGCATGCTTAGTAAACTTGTAAAACAACTAATTCTTTATCTGTTAAACTTAAACCAGAATGTAAGAAATTTATCAGGCATTTGATAAGCAGTAAGCAGGTGCAGTAAGAACAGAATAAAGTATCACACATAAGCAACACATATGAACACCAGGATTTAAGGTGGAAACCCAATGTGGGAGAAAACCACCGATGTTGTTGTCTCAGTCTTCAAACTTATTAATAACAAAAACTTCTTACATTCTTGTACTGGTGCAGACTCATGCCAATACACAGGCACCCACTTGCTGAAGGCTACAACCTTCACTCGTTCTCCAACTCCTACCGGAAAGGAGCTCCAACCCCCTGATCTGATTACCAGCTACTACTGGCAAGAAGCTTCAACTTCCTCACTAAAGGCTCCAACCCTCAGCAACATTCGTGGACCACGTTTCATAAATTTTCACACTAGATCCACCTGCTTTATTACATCACAACTTGTAGATCAACTGAAGCAAATACCAACTTGATTCAAACAGAACAGTGAGATCACTATAACCAGAACACAAACCTAAACTCAGAATACTGCATCAACACACAGAATCAACTGCAACCCTGATCATTCATACGCCAACATGTATACGCTACTTCACTTAAGGCAACCCGCGTGTATACGCGGTTTTCTGTAGAGCAACCTGCGTATAAATCTACTGAAAACTTGTAATTTTGAATCAGACACAGAGTTGACCAGAGTTATTCTGAAATATTTTCTTAGCTTACAGAACCCTCATGCAGTTAGCAACATCAATAATCTTTCAAGTTCCAGCCAATCAACATGTAACCAAATTCAACTTCATCATTCAATCGGTTCTACTTCAAACATTATCACTCAACCCAGATCAACATGAGGACATCATTGACAAACATCGGAGATACAACAACACTGATCAGGTTGATCAGTCATTTGTGAACAGAAACCCTTCCTTTATGTACGCGACTTTGAAGAAACGAACTCACGTGTATAACTTCACCAAGACCAACCTGTGTTCAAATATGCAGCACCTTGACATAAAATTACGCAGCGCTTAAGAACTTCAGAAAGACCCAGATCATAATATTCAGAGATAAAAACATGCGTCAATACTTAGATCTAGTCAATCCATGAGCAGATCATACAATGGAAAATCATTTCAAGTCTCATGATCCTGATCCATCATTGTATCCATCAGTGCATATTTATTTCAGATCTATGTGTCAACTATGGCCCTTACAACGCAAATATACTTCAAATTGAAGTATTCATCAAAAACCCTCTCACATGCACACTTAGCACTTTGATCTTCACCTCCTTGTATAGTTAGAGCCTTAGCCAATACCATGGGTCAAAACTACACTAGTATCTGTGGAAATCTTGGATGGGATCAAGTAACCGTTACTACGGTCAATATTGTGGGCTAATACCATGGTAAGGACCCTTGGTATTCTTAAATTAGTGCGCCAGCATGTATACGTGACTTGGCCTTGACGAACCCGCGTATAGATCTTCAAATATTCACCTTTATCAAACTTCTGATTCTGATCTGTAAACCTTTGTCCCATCATTCTGTTATTTTGTTCCATCACTTTGTCACCTTTGAACTAACCTGTAGATTCATCTAGTTGCCATATACTTGCTTTGTTAAAAGTGAGTTGCCATCAAGGACAACACATGCATCATAATGCCAACACATACAACTAGTCACCATAATTTGGGTCAGTACCTAACACATGGTATTCAGACTAGTCTTGGTCCACCATCATTCGGGTCAATGACACATTGTGAATCATTGAAGATCGACCATCACTCTAACTATATAATCCAAGACTCGATGCTAAATGAACATGATGCTCCAAGACCATTCTTCCTTATTTGGGTCAACATACTAGACACAGGAAGAGCAATTGTCTTCTCTCAGACCATTCTTTCTGATTCAAGTCAGTATACTTGACACAACGAGAATGTCAATCCTTTACCATACCATTCTCCCTAATTCAAGTCAATATACTTGACACATAGAGAATGTCAATCCATGATGCTATCTCATCAGCACTACCTCTCAATGTAAGAGGCAATCTCAACAAGTCCAAGATTGTCCCTAAAGTATATATATATATATATATATATATATATATATA